>MU183988.1:205846-230237 GCA_016904865.1 Pissodes strobi
GGCCTATCTTAACGGGGGCTGTTTAATGACCTATTACATGAAACTGTTTGTCATGATTGCTGTTGTTCAGTGTATCAATTAACCTCTCGTATCTCAGTTTATCGTATGCCAGGAAGCGTTGTATTACCAGTAAGTACTTCTATTCTAAAAAGAGCTTCTCGTGTTCCCAGTCCACTATAGAAACCACTTTGTAGAGTCATACATAGAACAGACATATCTTGAGGAGGTGGCTCAACAAACTTATGGTAAGATGATCGTTACGGCTAACGGCTTGTTCTCTTTTTTTTTTTGAAATAGTGATAAATGTGGATTCGACAGCACTCCCGTGTTATACCTATATCTTATTGGATAGCTTCGTCAGCATTGCTATGCTTGTCTATTCCAAGAGTTTGAGTGTTTCGCTGCCCAATCCGTCTGGCCCGGATGACTTACCATTTTTCGTTAGACTCATTGCCTAAAATGTATTTCTTTCACAGTTTTACTTTTGTTTTTCACCTGTCATTAATTTTCCGTCATCATTTCTTAAGATGTCTTTATTTAAATTCTTATTTTTATTTATCTCTAATATTTCCTTTATATAATTTTTATAGAGATTAAAGCAATTGAATAAACCTTGTTTTTTGTCATATTCCTCAATTTCTTCACACTAACCACTTACCATTTTAATTTTGCCTGCCTTATTCTTAATTTCTTTATGTAGTGGGTTCCGTTTCTGTTTTTATGTTTTTTTTTAAATGTTTTCTGAACTTTAAGGGTAATATCTCTAAGCCTAGATAACTTAGGGAACTTTAGCAGGGTAAAATATTTTAAAATAGAAATAAATAGACATCGTCTAGTATGGGAATGGATTGCAATCAACTTTTAAAAAATCGATTGCTGCACATTTTTGCAAGTTGATAGCTATCATAATTTTGGATATTTAAGGGTGAAAAACGAAGTATATAACTTTAATTTATTTTTAGAGTACACTTACTTCATTATAGTCCATTGTTTCCAAAAATTCTAAGGTTATGGGCTTTAAACTAATGAGAGTGTCTAAAAGCGGATTTACTTGCAGCTTTTAGGATTCCATATGCGCTTGGTACACTTTAATTTTATTAAGTTAATTAGTATCAATATTCAACAGAGAGAAACATTTTTTATAAACAACAATCACAATCTGCTAAACCTTACAAAATAGCACCTAAAAGTCGGCATGGTTTTCACCACAAAAAAAACAATAACATATTTCTAAAATATTTTTTGGTACTATTGTTTCATCATAATCTTAAAATATATTTATTTTTCTTTTTTGTATCATTAATATACTCAAGGGGAATTGCCTTTGGTCTTTGAAAAAATATTTTAGATATTTTTACTGCAGAGCTAATATGTATAACCTTAGTGCCAAATTTTCAAGTTTTTAAGTGATGCGGTATTGGATATGCTGGACTATGATATAACAGTAGTGTTGGAAGGGGCAGTGATTCATGTTAAAGGGCTAATAACTTGTAACAAAATCTGGCTTTAGTCTTAGATTAGGGATGGGCCATTCATGGATCACGGAAACAATATAATGTTACCACCTTCAAAAGTTGTAAGCAGATTGTTCTTAAGCTTCTTCCTAAATACTGGGTGATTTCAACATTAGCTTCTCTAGATCTCTGATCTGTTCACTATTTCGAGAGTGAATGAACTCGAGACACCGCTCATTCATCTAACAAAATATTTGCGATTTTTTTGTCCGCAATGGACTCCCAGGTTAACCAAACACAAAACGAGAAATAGAACATTGGGAGGGGGATGGTATAAAAGATCCAAACAATTGTTTTCCTTAGGATTTTTACAAAAAAATTGTAAATTTTCGCATTATATTTGGTTAGATAACGCTCGAGTACATTATCCTGAGAATTAAACGGGATTACCGAGGTTTTAGTTCTAATTATCTTAAAAAGTATATAGTGTATCCTTATGATTATGTATTCGATGGCTAATAAAAATTTTGAAACATTTAGAAAAGTAATAATTTTGCAGCAGAAATTTGGTTAGTTATCGAATTCACAGTTGTAAGGGTACTATCGCTGTATTTGTAGGATAATTGCAACTAATACCTTATTTTGTCTACAGTATTGTTGAATTGAATTACAAGTCATGGGGTTTTACGTTAAAAATCAATCTGCTACATCTTTTGAAAGAAATAAGATATGGGTATAAGGTTTTCTGTATTTTATATAATTAATCTGTGGAAAAAGGAATATTTTACTCACTTATTTAAAATTGCTGAAAGTTGTTGTATACAGGGTGAGAACCAAGACCAACATGTTTTTCCCAAATTTAATCAAAAGGAAGTGCAGTGTATTGTAAGTATTTAAAACTAAATTTTTAATATTAAGAAATGCATTGTATATTATCTTCCCTAAATTTAAAAGTTTTTCAGAAAGAGCTCTTTTGGAATGTTGTCAAAATTTATTTTCAGTCAGACTCAATATCGCTCCTACTAAATTAGCTCCTGAAAATTTAACACCATTCTAAGGTTAGCTGTAGGGATGTACCGGATCGGGTATATAGCCGTTCCGGCCCGGCCGCTAGCCGGACCGGACCGCCGGAATTCCGGCCGGATCGGGACATATGGAAGTATTCCAACAGCTCAACGTTATGTTGCAAGTTCTATCTATCTAAAGCATACAACTCCGTAATTTCCGCAAATGAACTCGCACTATATTTCAGAAATGTCGGAAAAACGCAATGATATTTTGTGTTGCTATAAATTTCCAGGAAGTCATACCGGACTTACAATAACCGACAAAATTACAACCTTGATAAATAGCTGGGCCATTGAGAAACAAAAAATAAATTTATTGTTAAGAGACAGCGGAGCTAATATGGTCAAAGACCAAAGACTGTAAAGATGCAGAAATAAACAGTGAGGAGTGTTTTATACACAAAGTTCAATTAATAATCAATGATAGTATAAATTCTCACAGAACCGTATCAGATATGATTAGTACTACCCGCCGAATTGCAACTCATTTCAGTCACTCTTCTTTAGCAGGCAGCAAAGTAAGTAATACAACCAGAGTTGAATATGGACAAGAAAAAATTATCCAAGATGTACCAACGCGGTGAAACTCCACATTCTACATGTTAGAAAGATTAATTTATTAGAGACGTATAACTATTTATCTTACTGAGAATAGCAGTATAAGTAATTTAACCAATAATCAATGGGACCTGTTGCAATTTGTCCTTGAATTACTTAGGCGTTTTGAAGACATAACGAAACTGCAACAGCAACACGGACTCAGTTTTCTCAGAAATAATTCCAACAATTGCAACACGGACTCAGTTTGTTCAGGAGTAATTCCAACAATTGCTGTATTAAAGCACTACCTTTTGAAAAATAAAATAGAACAGTTATATGGCGTTGGGACTATGAAGGAAAGTCTCATTACGGAATGAACAAAAGGTTCTCCCAGATATAAAGCATACTTTTTTTTAAGTAATATTATACTTGAAGATATTAAAAACGAAGTTGTGAGGAAAATCGCAGAAATTAATAAAAGCAACACCAATGAATCTGAAATACAAATAGATGATGGGGATAGCGTGGTTATTAACGAAGATGAGGATAAAGAACCATTAGCTGCTAACCAAAAAAGAGCGAGGATAAATGAAAAAAAAAACCATTCTGCAATAAATTCATCCTTCACACTGTGCAAGTGCTACGATGACTTTCTATCACCTTCGACATCTGCATCCTCTATGAGTGGTTCGAAAGGCAACATACTCCATCAACTTGAAGTTTATTATAGAATGCCGATTACTGATAAAAAGTCAAACTTATATCTCTTAATTCTCTATAAAATTATTATTATTATTATTATTATTATTATTATTATTATTATTATATAAAATGTTATCTAAGTTTAGTGTTTATTTTTATAAAATGCATTCGTTTGTTTAAAAAATATATTGTTATTGAAGTGAAACTTCTTTAGCGAGAGTAAAGTCAGAAAAAAAGCTGGCAAGGTGAAACGCTCCTTTAATTAAGCATGTTCCAGTATATTTAGAGGGTTAAAAATTTCAAGACATTTGGCCGGGGTAAAATAAGGATCCTTGGCGAAAACTGACAAGCGATGACCCCGTCTTACCATCAATGGGGGGAGGGAATTGTACCCCCACCTTCCGGATACCCAAAAAAATTCGAGAAAATGGAAAAACGTAAAAAATTGTTCGGAATATTAATAAAAGTATTATAAAACGAAATAAGAAAAAAAATTAATACAAAAAAAAATGTTAGAGAAACGCGGTTTTCGGAAAAAAAGGCGAAGGAGTTCTGCTACGAGGTTAGGGATGGCAAAAATGTGAAGAAAAAAATGCTCTATGAAAAAAAAATTAAACAAATTTGAAAAAATGGGAAAAAAATTGAAGAAAACGTAAAAAAATGTTCGGAAAGTTAATAAAAGTATTTTAAAACAAAATAAGAAAAAATAATTTAATAAAAAAAAACAAAACCAAAAGATTGTTTGGAAAGTTAATGAAAGTATTATAAAACCAAATAAGAAAAAACATTAATAAAAAGAAAATAAAAAAAAGTTAGAGAAACGTGGTTTTTGGCGAAAGAAAAGTTGAAAAAAGAGGAAAAAAAATTAAAAGTGTCGAAACTGGGGGCAGAAGTTGAGAAAAAAAACTACAAAAAAAAACAAAAACTCATTTCCTTATATCTCTTTCAGAAGTTTCACTTTAGTTGCGTGCTTATAAAGGTGAGGAATATATATTTTTTTATTTAATAACTACTTTTAATATAATAAAGTTCAAAATGTTTCTTTTTGCTTATATTTAACCAATTTTAAAATTTTCGAAAAACGGATAGGCAATATTTACTGGTACCACCGGAATTCCGGTACATCCCTAGTTAGCTGTATCTTCCGCACTCCAATATTGAGAATTTAATAAATTTGACACAAATTTAAGAGAAGCCTGGAAACAGGATTTATTTATTTTTTTAATTTGACCATAGGCGGAGTTATGATATTCCCTTGCATGAAAATAAAATTAAAATTCCCAAAAAAGAGTGTCAATTTGGAACGAGTTGATTGGTGCTGGTGTTGGGAACTCCAGTTTAAGAATAATATCCAGTTTCTCTAAAAGTGGCGGTACATTTGTTAAATTAAGTGATAATTTTGTAACGTGCTAAAAAAAAATTCTGAAATTAGAAAAGAGCGCTCTTCGAGGCGTTCATTCATAGGGAATAAAAATAATCAGTTTTCCCCTGTGAAAGACCGTTAAAGCTAGGGAAGAAAGTATATTTTAAAAATGCACGTTTTGCCGATTGCAATTTTTTAAAATAAAGATGACACACAGAAAATTGAAAATTGGTAAGAATATTCCCTTTAAAAAGCCTGTTGGTTGAGTGATCTGAACCCCTCCAAACGATTCAAGTCAAAATATATTTTCAGCCAGATTCAATATCGCTCCTACTAAAGTAGCTACTGAAAATTTTCACCATTCTAAAGTTAGCTGTATCTTCCACACTTCAGTGTTCAGAATTTTAATAAAGACAACACCCTTAGAAAAGCCTGGAATAGGTTTTTTTTTTAATTTAACCATAGGCAAACTTATGACATTATACATAAACTAAAAAAAAATACTAACAAAGAGAATTTAACCATAGGCGGAGTTACGATATTACACATAAAATAAAATTAAAATTACCAACAAAGAGAGTCAATTTGGAAGGAGTTGATGGATGTTGGTGTTTGAGAATTATATCCAGTTTTACTAAAAGCTGGGGTGCATTTATTAAATTTTATTTACTTTGAATGCGAAGGATGGACATCTTTGAAAAGTGATCATTTTGATACGTATTAAAAATAAATTTTTTGAAGTTATAAAAGAGCGCTCATGCATAGGGAATAAAAATAATCTAAACAGTTTTCTTCCTATGAAAGCCCGTTAAAGCTAGGGAAGAAAGTATATAACTTACTTACTTACTTACTTTATTATTAATCTCTTGTTAATATATTATAATATACACTGAGATAAGTCAAATCAAGGAAAATAATAGCTACTATTTTCTTTGGTAAAATACAAGATACACATACAGTACTTATATTATTTAAATTGGTAGATCCTATCATAGTCTAAGAATATATATAAAAATACAATTTTGTAAACAACAATAAAAAAACAACAAAAATACAAACAAAAAGAAAGTGCATTAACCTTGCCAAGAGTTTAAACACTCCGTATACTCTTGCAAACTATATAGAGGTTCCCTAACCAAAGGCTTCCTTATTTGCCTTTTCAATTTAAGTAAACTTTCCATATTTTTCATGCCTTCAGGCAACTGGTTGTAATGAAGTATTCCAGCATACTGAGAACTTTTTTTGTACTGTATATACTTGAATGAGTTTTGATGGATATTATTACGATTTCGTGTCGGATAATCATGTTTATTATGCCGTTTTTCTAGAAATGCTCTTTTTGCATGAATGTATGTCAATAATTTGTATAAATAGATACATGGAAAGGTCAAAATTTGTTTTGATTTAAAAATGTTTCTACATGACTCTACATTATTTTAAACACGCACGTTTTGTCGATTGCCACTTTAAATAAATGTGACAGACAGAAAATTGGTAAGAGTGTTCTCTTTAAAAAGCCTGTTGGTTGAGTTATCTGAAGCCCTCCAAAAGATTTCAAGTCAAAATATATTTTCAGCCAGGTTCAATATGGCTCCCCCTAAAGTAGCTCCTGAATATTTTCACCATTCTAAGGTTAGCTGTGGTTTTAATGTATTGCAAACTAGAATATAGTTAGTATTGCATTCTAGTGCATTCGGAAGTATGAACGGAACATGATCATGGTTTGGATTTTAGAACTGATTATTAAGTATAACAGGTAATTATTAGTAATTATAGATACGACTCGCTATGTGTTAATATTAAAGATTACGTGTACGGTTGCATGCGGTGTTTAGTAGTCCTGTCGAAAGTGCCTGCCGCAAGTTGCGCAGAGCCTTGGTGTGTACGTGACATGTAGCCTGAGGCTAGTAGGGGTTGGAGGGTTTAAATTTTTGAAGGGAGTTTGTGGTGAAATTTGTATGTATTTAGAATTTTAATAAAGTTGACACCTGGGCCTGGAAACAGGATTTTTTAACTATAGGCGGACATTATACATAAAATAAAATAAAAATTACCAACAAAGAGAGTCAATTGAAATGAGTTGATGGGTGTTGGTGTTCATAACTCCAGTTTAAGAATACTATTCAGTTTTTCTAAAAGTGGCGGTACATTTATTAAGTTTTATATACTCTGAATGCGGAAGATGGACTTCTTTAGAAAGTGATAATTTTGAAAAGTACTAAAAATGCATTCTGTGAAATTATAAAAGAACGCTCATTTATAGGGAATAAAAATAATCTAAACAGTTTTCTTCTTGTGAAAGCTCGTTGAAGTTAGGGAAGCAAGAAGCAAGTATATTTTAAAAATTTATATTTTTTAGATTGTTATTTTTAAAAGTAAATGTGACAAACAGAAGATTGGTAGGAGTATTCTCTTTAAAAAAGCCTGTTGGTTGAGTGATCTCAAGCTCTCCAAAAGATTTTTAAAACTCTTTGACGATTCTCTCTTTTGATGAAATTTGTGCAAAAACAGTGGAACTGCTAGATGTTCTGCATACATGAAACTTCTATCAGCTTAAAACGTACATCTAACCCAAACTGACCATTAGTCTATTTCGAAGTGTGAGGCAAATAGATAAATTATTTCGTAGTGAAAAAGACCACTAGTTTGAATTTCAGGAACTGGTTTTTTTTCGCTACAACTAAATGACTTGAAATGTTTTACACTTTACACTATATAACTACACTCATATTTAATTACAAACACCTGATCATTTGCAAAATTCCTGCAAGCTATAATTATTAGAAAGGAAAAAATGTGCTAATCGTTAGGTGTAAAAAAGAGAGTCAATATAGTGAGTTCAAAATTAAGCTAGGCTGATGCAACATTTTGCGTACTCTGTATCATTCGGTGGAATAGTTGCACCTGTAGATACTAGACCGATTGCGTCATAATTTTTAGAATGGGAACGGTTTTTTAAGGGACGATAGTTATTAACCATTCTCTTTCTGGAAAAACCTTCTTTCTCAGTACTCCTTTGGTTCCTTTTTTTATGCATGTTAACATTTGCAGTTTCAAATAGATTGATAGATTTGAGGGTTCGCTATCGTATGGTTTTGGAGAAATCAAAATATATTTTTAGCTAAATCGATTGATCGATTTCTTTTAAATACACTACGTTTTAAGTATAGAGCTCCATAAGTAAGAAGAACACTATATTTTCTTATCATATTTATAACAAATATATGTTATAAATAAATTTTGGGCGCCAGATTTATAAGCAAAGAACTTCATCAGGTGTATCAACTTATTCAAGCTATTAAACCAAAACCAAAAATACCAGCCAATCACTTAATCGCATGGAACATTATTTGAAGATATAAATATGTTTAAATTAATTAACTTTCTTCATAGGACTAATACAATCATGACCATTACAGTTACAGGTATTTGGGAGGGTAAAGCTTGACATTTGTCCAACCAATTATCTTATATTTATACAATTGCAAAAAAGCGTTGAATAAATTATTGTTGACATATTTCTTTATCCGCGCGTTTGGAAGTTACGGTCGGATCTTGATTCATTCTAAAATAAATTAAGTCATCTAATATATCTAAGTTTATCATGTTTTAAGATAGAGAATAAATAAGCTTTAATTTTATGATTTTTTGTTTAAATGTTTTGTAATATTTTGGAGTGCGCATAATTAAAATTTGTTCAAAACATAGTTGCCGAAAACTAGTTTTTAAATAAATACTATTTATATTGTTTATCTCGACGTCGTAATGATATGACATGATTTACTTATTTTGCGATCACTGACCTATCCAAAAAAGGCTTACGCAGAGTTACTGGCTAAATATACATCAGAAACAAAATTAAAAACAAACCTGGTGGATATTATACTACACTATAAATATGAATATAACAAAATCTTACTTGTTTTTGTGTCCGAAAATAAAAACTCTGCGAAGGGGGAAGAGCAACAGGTGTATCTCAAATTAAGTCACTGGAATGCTGTTGATTTGAAAAAATAAAAACAGCTGTAAACACAAAAATCACTGAATTGTAAAATGTCACTTTCTCTATTGAGCGAAAAGCACTGATCGCTGAAAAAAAAAATTGGATTTCGCGTCGCTGATATATTCCGGTAAATTTTCAGCCAATTTCAGAGGATGCTGTAGCGTTCACTGCCAGTGGAGATACTTTGTCGGTGTTATTATAGCACTTCTGATAGACTTACGTATTGCCCCCACCCCGCTTCTGCTCTCCGTAATTACTCCAAATAATTATAACTTTTGCTAATTGCCACATTCGATCGAAATCACACACCGGGAAAATTATGAGCTTTCAGGAAAAACGGAAAATTATTACATACGCAAACCTATTAATTTTAATGGTTGTCAGCATGACATGGTGATTTAATCTTCGATGCGTTTTTATGCGGAGTTTCCATTACGCGCCAATTACAGTTTATTAGAAAACTTGCTGAATTCTACGATGGAAACTTCTACGCTGCAAAAATTCACGATAATTAATTTAGGCTTGTGTTTTGAGAAATCCTGGAAATGAGTCAGCAATGCATATGTCTGGAATATTTTTGTTGCATATTTCCATTTTTCATAGAAAAGAGATAGATATTTTATGCTTTGAGAAATAGATTATTTATACCTTCCCAAATTCCTCTAAATTCTCGTAATATTTTTAGAATAAACTTTGCATTTAATTAAATTACAATTGACCCTTTGGAATGTATTAAGAATTATGAATATCAGAGACATAAATCAAAACAGATATTGAACATTTCATCGAAAGTGGTTCGTCGCATCACAAATAATCATCAAAAGCATTTTTACCTATTTTTATTTGCTTTAACCGCTGAAGCTAACAATTTGAGAAAAATATCAGTGGCGTAAAATTTTTTTTATGGGATATCGATCAGAGTTTGTAAAGTTTTAATTAAATAGCTTCTACTATTCTGGAATTGCGAAGAAAAATCGTAAATTTTTTAACAAATATGTATTCCCTATATGAACTTCTTGTCTTAAATTGTTATGTTCTGCTCTCTCTGTTCAGTGGCGTCGCCAAGGGAGGGTCTGGGCGGGCACGTGACTCCCCCTAAACTGTATAGAAGTTCACCCAGGTGCCCAACCAATACCCATACTTTCCTTTATAAAACCAAGCTAACCACGCTGCATATAGCTACAAACAAAATTTGGTTTTGTCTGTCAATACCTACAGCTGAAACTTTTATTCATACTTTCAAATTAATTTGTGTATAAAAATTATTTTTATAATAGCGACATATGGGCGACATCTCCATTGCAGCAGCCACACTTCGAGCTCTATTGCCGTCTGTTTTGCCGTTAATATTTATTTTATAATTATGAATTATGTATTTCATATATTTATTAATAATTATTAAAAATTTGGTAGGGAACTTTTAAAATATTTTTTATTTAAAAACGAAATAACTATATACTTACTCATTACAATTACATAATAATTATAATTTTTAATTGAATCTTTATATATATGGGAAATGGGAAAACTGGTTTGATTTAATGTAAATAACATTCACGATCATGTTTATGCTTTTATTAGTTTTCGACACCGTGACTTTTTTGTTTTATAACGACTTTTGGACGAAAATTGGGTGTGGCACCCCGAAAATCTTCCGCCTTCGACGGATCGGCCTCCGGGGACCCCTGCGGCGAATAATACAACAAAAGGAAGATGCCCATTTGAAATAAGTACAGTGCCCACCCGGAAAAAAGATGCTTCCGACCCCACTGTCTATGTTCCAGATTTTTTTTATTCTCAACTAGCACCTTTCTCAATATTTTTATTTATTAATTGCGTCAATAATAAATTGAGTGCAGTTCACTAAATTGAATCTTGATAACTATAATTTTAAGATGAAAAGTTCATATAAACAAGGGTCCATAACGGCTCCGGTTTCTTGACACAGAATGATATTTTTTTGTCTGCATGCCCAGAATAGTAAAGCTATTTCAATAAAACTTTACATACTCACATAGATATTTAATGGTTACAATTTGCCAGTGTTAAATATTTTTTAATCCCCCATAGCCATAGATATGGGTAACCTTATCACGTTTTTTTACGAAAAAAAATGGTCGCTGCTGATTTTTTGTCACAATCGGTACCTTCTGCCGTTAAGGCAATTTAAAATACATTACAATAATGTCCCTCTCGTGTCAAACGAACAACTTTCGGGAAAATATTCAATATCTGTCTTGATGCGCGGCTCTGATCCAATTTTAGTGAGAGTTGAAGTTGCTCAGAAATTTCAAATTAAATATGACATAAGTCTTATGAAAAAAATTGAGCGATTCTGCTAGTACTCGAGATACTGATGTGTAATAGTATATTTGATAACGAGTCCGGAAACTAGGCTTTTCCGGTGCGCGCAAGACAGTTTCTGGTTTGAGGCGTAGCCGAACACCGGAAGTCGTGCAAGCACAGGAAAAGCTGTTTCTGGACGTGTAATGTACAGTGTGGCTCGAATTCGTGTCTATGTATGGGGAACTCGAAAACCGTAAGAGATACAGTGTCGGTCAAATTAAGGCAAAATTGCGCATTTAGGTACCTAACAATATGCCGTTTAGTAAGTTTTAAAATTCCGAGTAATTCCGGAGATATCCGGAAAAAAACCGATATTTTGAAAAATCGTTTTATTTTTTTCCTGGGCTTATTTAAAAACGGATTTCAAATTGAATTGCACTTTTGCATAGCCACTTTTTCCGCTCTATCCAATGATGCTATCCAGTTTGAAATCCGACGTTTCGTCTTCAAAGGATCATCATTAACTTTCTTTTTTTAAATACGAACTTTAATTTTTTTATCACTTTTCAGATGGTATTGGCGTTATTAATATGATTATGTGTTTTAATTTTATTTTATTTTTTGGTTTAATTTTTATTATTTTTTTTAATTATATATTTTGCCCCTGCGTAATTTTAAACATTTTAAGGTAGATACTTTTGAACTATTTATATTATAAAAATGTTTTATTTTGTTTTTGTATTAAGTAGAAAATTGGAGCGTATTAAAAATAAAAAATAGTAAAACTATTTCTTACGAGAATATTAAATGAAATTATATAAAATCACGCCAAAGCAAAATATATAAAATAAAAATAATAAAATAATAATAAAAATAAAAAAAAATAAAAACACATATTCATATTAATAACGCCAATACCATCTGAAAAACGAAAAAAAAAATTAAGTTCTTATTTAAAAAAATAAAGTTGATGATGATCCCTTGAAGACGAAACGTCGGATTTCAAACTGGATATCACCATCGGATAGAGTGAAAAAAGTGGCAATGCAAAGGTGCAATTAGATTTGAAATCCGTTTTTAAATAAGCCCAGGAAAAAAATAAAACGATTATCCAAAATTTCGGTTTTTTTCAGATATCTCCGTAAATACTCGGAATTTTAAAACTTTCTAAACGGCATATTGTTAGGCACTTAAATGCGCAATTTTGCCTTAATTTGACCGACACTGTATCTCTTACGGTTTTCGAGTTCCCCATACATAGACACGAATTCGAGCCACCCTGTACAATATTTTTCATAATACCTCTCTGAAATAAAAACATAAACATAAAATTATTATAATTTTAGGTATCCAAAATCATGTCATAATACATTTCTCATAATACCTCTCTGAAAACTATCATTTTCGACGTCTTTGTAGAGCAAAGAAAGTAAGTCTTTTCGGTCCGGGCACGGGAAAAATTTTCCCGGTCCCTAATTAGGGAACGGGAAAAGTTTTCCGCTCCCGGATTTTAAGTGCTAAATTTGCAGTTATTTAGTCACAGAATAAGCATAAAGTAGAATAAATTGGGTTAAAATTTTACAGCGATGCAGTCTACAAGATTAATCTAGTACATTTTAGAGTCAATAGTCTAATTTTAAGTAAAATTATTTTCATAATACCTTTCTGAAAACTATCATTTTCGACGTCTCTGTAGAGCAAAGAAAGTAAGCCTTTTCGCTCCGGGCACGGGAAAAATTTTCCCGGTCCCTAATGGGGAGCGGGCAAAGTTTTCCCGATCCCTGATTTTAAGTGCTAAATTTGCAGTTATTTAGTCACAGAATATGCATAAAGTATAATAAATTGGTTTAAAATTATACAGCGATGTAGTCTACAAGATTAATCTAGTACATTTTAGCGTCAATAGTCTAATTTTAAGTAAAATTATTTCATTTATTCTGACATTACTTGTCACAAATAATTCAAAATTAGCTGCCTATTCAATTACAACAAAGCATACAAACACATTTCCATAGCAACGCTTGATGAATATTAGATAAATACCTGTCTTGCTTGTCTTGCAAGTTTGACGTTTGCTTTCATTTGAATACAAAATGTATTATGACATGATTTTGGATACGTAAAATTATAATAATTTTATGTTTATGTCTTGATTTCAGAGAGGTATTATGAAAAATATCGTTCATTACACGTCCAGAAACAGCTTTTCCTGTGCTTGCACGACTTCCGGTGTTCGGCTACGCCTCACACCAGAAACTGTCGTGCGCGCACCGGAAAAGCCTAGTTTCCGGACTGGTAATGAAATATACTATTTATTTATTTTGACCTTACTTGTCACAAATGCTTCAAAATTAGCTGCCTATTCAATTACAACAAAGCATACTAACACATTTCCATAGCAACGCTTGATGAATATTACATAAATACATGTGTCTTGTTTGTCTTGCAAGTTTGAAGTTTGCTTACATTTTAATACAATAGTAATTTACGTAATAAGTCCGGAAAATACTGTTTTTTTGGACGAGTTGAAAAAATTCTAGGACGAGCCGTAGGCGAGTCCTGGAAGTCTGCGAATCCAAAAAAACTATTTTCGGACGTGTTGCGTACACTATTTTTTCGACAACCGTGTAGAATGACAACATATTTCTCTATTATTTTTCTTTGTAGAACAAAATTTCGAACATTCCATTGAAGTTCGAACAGAAGATAGGTACTAACACAAACATTCTAATTCTTATTTTTTATATTAATATTTATATTGAAATTCGAGCAATTGCTAATATTGAAGGGATTCAATTTGTTTGAAATGCTTGGTATATTTAAATGCTTTTTGTTGAAGTCCGAACAAGAAAGTGGAGTTTCCGTTTCACATTGATTGTTTTCATCTGATGATAATTTTTGAATGGTCTTGGCAATTTTGATTTTGTTTGTGAGTGAATTGTCTATATATCCTTCAGCGATATTGGTAGACTTCCAGCCACCGTGTCTTCAAATTCGTAATGTTTCCACCATTATCAGCAAATAACATCTCTGAAGTTCGACGAATGCTGTGGCCTACGTAATTTATGGGATTGGGTAAATTTAAAAATTCTGCGATTCCTAATCCGAGATTCCCAATACTGTGGATACCAACAGGCTGAATCGAACATTTTCCTTTCTTATATTTAACGAATAATCTGTTATGTGGAGTACGTGATGGTCGTAAAGATAAATATTGCCGATACAACAGTAGGTTTTCTTGCCCGATTACAACAAAAGTTCTCTCAATATGTGTTTTGGAATCTGGTATTTTCACAAGCAACATGTCTTCTTTTTCGTTTATTAGATCAATTGACATTTTTGTTAGTTCTTCCCGTCTACACGTACCAGCTTACCCAATAATTGTTACTACCTGAAAATAAAGCGAATTGAATTGATACTTTTATATCCTACAATCGTAATATTTTGTTAAAATTACGTTTAGCATTAAATATATTTCATTATCTGCTTCCCTAATGAATTTGTTGATCTGCTCGCTGCTGAAGACTTCAGATTTCTTTGCTTTATAACCAACATTCAAAATGGCACTTTTCAACATAGAGTACATGCTGCACAGGGTAGAGGATTTGACAGTTTCAGATTTTTGCGCCAAATAAGCCAAAATTACATCTTCTGTAATAGTTTTGTATTTCTTCATATCCATTCATTTCGTGAACAAATCATACACGTTTTTTGCATCTGGACTTTGATTTTTCAGGCAATAATTGTGCTGTAGCAGCAGCTGCTGCATTGGAAATTTCGTAAGGCACATTTTCAAACTCACTATCGCTGCCGCTTTCCATAGTTTGCCACGATGAATGCGATCAAACCATGCAAACTTTCAAAAATCAAAATGTCAACTAATTTCTTGTCAAATCGGTGTCAATCGTTATTTCGCTGCTATGGTAATGATCAACTGCATTGATCAAAACCATTCCTACCAAGATTTTCATACAACAATGATGTGATTCTTCTCGGCCTAGTGCGGAAAGTACGCACTTCCCAGACTAGACCGGAAAAATGCTACTTTCTCAAAGAAAAAGCGTCCGGGAAGTAGGTATTTCCCGGATGGTTGCCGAAAAACTGTATTATGACATGATTTTGGATACGTAAAATTATAATAATTTTATGTTTATGCTTTGATTTCAGAGAGGTATTATGAAAAATATCGTTCATTACACGTCCAGAAACAGCTTTTTCCTATGCTTGCACGACTTCCGCCTGTCATGCGCGCACCGGAAAAGCCTAGTTTCCGGACTGGTAATGAAATACACTATTCCTATGCTTGCACGACTTCCGAGACTGTCGACGTCCTGCGCGCACCGGAAGAGACTAGTTTCCGGACTGGTAATGAAATATACTATTACTTAAAATTAGACTATTGACGCTGAAATGTACTAGATTAATTTTGTATACTGCATCGCTGTATAATTTTAACCCAATTTATTATACTTTATGCTTATCTTGTGACTAAATAACAGCAAATTTAGCACTTAAAGTTTTTCCGCTCCCTAATTTTATGGGCGCACCGGAAAGACTTACTTTCTTTGCTCTACAGAGACGTCGAAAATTATAGTTTTCAGAGAGGTATTATGAAAACATATGTCCGTGGTTCGTCGCATCACAAATAATAATCAAGAGGTATTTTTACCTATTTTTATTTGCTTTAACCGAGAAAAAAATTAATGAATTTGAATATCAATCAAAGTACTACTAATCTGTAAATGCAATAAAAAATTGTAAACTTTTAAATATACATATATGTAACATATGAACTTTTTTAATTACCTGTTCGCTCCGTTCAGATTTCTTTTTATTCTAAACTAGACCTTTCTAAAAACTTTTATTTATTAATTGCGTTAATCATTAATTGGGTTCAGTTCACTTAATTCAATCTCTATAGCTGTTAACTGATAATTCCGATATCGAATATAGGTATCATAGCATTTTAAGATCCTTTACAGGCGTAGCCGACTATATCAAAATCGGCCTCTCCCATTGGTCGATCCGCATGGCCCTCCGCTCGCTTCGCTCGCTACGGGGGCTCAAGAAAAGGAAACTAACCAGGTGCTAACCCAATCTAACCCAAGACATACCCAAAATCAAGAAAAAAAAGCTGTTTAGAAACATAATCTTTTAAAAAAATAAAAAAAAGCAACGGGGTTCGAACCCGTGTTTTCCAGGTGAGACCCAACGATCTAAACCTCTACACCACGAGAGCTCTTGCGAGAAATTGATTGCATCACGAAGACATATTGTAATACGAGATGGATCGACCAATAGGAGAGGCCGATTTTGATATAGTTGGCTACGCCTGGAAAGGATGCGCATTATGTTATCTTCTTAGTTAAAGTGCAATCTACTTAATTTTTAATTTTCTATTACCATTCTTCTTTAAAAAGAAGTCAATTAGACAATGGTTTAACAATCAATGCAAATCATATGCCCCTATATTTAAAAAAAATATATGTGCCTCACCTTTATTAGCACACAACTGAAGTGAAACTTCTGAAAGAGATATTAAGAATTGAGTTTTCACTTTTTTAAGCTTTTTTTTATCAAGTTTTGGCCTTGGATTCGACACTTTTTAAAAAAATGTTTTTGGTTCTTTTTCAATGTTTTTTATAAAGCATTTTTTTTCTTTTCATTTTTACCATCCCCGACCACGTAGCTCAACTCTTTCGCCTTTTTTTCGCCGAAAATCGCGTTTCTCTAATTTTTTTTTATTTATCATATTTTCTTATCTCGTTTTATAATACTTTTATTAACTTTCCGAACAATTTTTTGGGTTTTTTTTTCAATTTTTCTTCCATTTTTTTTTTGGAAAATTTTTGGGAATCCAGGGAGGTATAATTTTCACATTTTTGATCCGAGGCTCCGTTGCAGAGATATCGGCAAAAAACGGTTTTTTCTCCAAAATCTCCACTAAATTAGAGCCCTGGTCCCCCACATATGGGTAAAAGTAGCCCCCATGAGGCGCACCTACCATAATAATTTCGACCCCGTAGCTCTTCCCGTCCTCCCGAATTTAATTAGTAGTTTTTCCTCCTGCCTCCTCGCCTGGCCGAACGAGTGGGAGGGGGGGGGGGGGGGGGTCAGTTTTCTGTCCTGAAAATTTCAGTCCTCTAGCTGGAACATGCTTCATTAAAGTGTAACACTTTGATTTCCGTTTCATTCGATTTTCATTTTTTCGGACTTATAACATCGCTAAAGAAGTTTCACTTCAAAAATGCTACAAAAAGTAGTAATCTTTTTGCGCATTTATTGTATTTTTTTAATATGGATTCTTCAAACTTTGTTTATAAAAAATAAATGTGAGTTAAGTCACAAGTTTCCTAATTAAAAAAAAAAACATTATCATAACCTTAAGTCATCTGGTATAATTCGCTTTTCTCCAAATATCCTTTTTTACATTTTTAATAAATTTATAAAATAATATATTTAATTACTTAAAAAAAAAATCAAAAGCCTGGGAAGCCTATGCCTATATGTATTTCTATGACAAAGAAATTGGTGCCCAATCAGGATTATAAGCAAACCGTATCCAGGGGGGGCAAGGCAAGGGCATTTTGATGAATCGCCCGATTTCATGGTACTAATAATTATAATTAAATATTCTTTTCAAATTCAATTACCTATTCTTAATTTTTAATGTTATTTCTACTGAAACATGCTGTATATACTGAGTTACATGAAACGTTTAGTTTTCTTAGCGACAGATCATCGCAAAAAATACAATTGCCTTAAAAGCTAAAGATTTCATTGAAATGTAATATATCCATTAAACTTAGAAACAAGCTTTAAATTAATTTTTTATACCTTTGAATTTGTATTCCAATGCGTTACTTAAATTAAAGATGCACGACAACCTTGTATCAAGTTTTCCCAATCTCCATATCGCTTTTCGGATATATTTTTTAATACCAGAATCAAAGGCAGGACTCAATTTTTGGCCTAGTGAACCTTATCATTCAGCTCTATATAGTAGGAAAGGCCCAAATTTTCTTTTGGTTTTTGATTGGCTATACCGCGAAAAACTTGTCTCAAGAGTAGTTTAGTAAAGATCATTTTCTGAATCATTATACTTTATTACTTTATTCATGTCAATGCACGGGCTTACATACGTCAGCAAGAGTTACAAACAATATTAAAAGATTGGAAGAATACATATCAATAAATTAGCAAACAATAAAATAATAAATCAATAAAATAATCAAAACATATGCTTACATCACAGAGAAAGGGTTAAAAGGCAATAAATAAAATTTAAAAATTAAAACACTCCACCATTCAGGATGGATCACTCACAGCCTACTAAAATCTGAATTAAGATATTCATCAAAGGAATGAAAAAAACCTGTTTATTAGGTAACGTTTCACTCTCTGCTTAAAGGTAAAACACTAAAATAAATTATATCCCAGTAGCCTGGACCATTCTGGCACCTTCTTAGACGCCAATATGGGGGTACCAAATTGTATCTTGAACAAGTGTCATGGTCATGAACATCTTCATGAGCTCGAAGCTGACCCTCATACTGCTTAACATACAACAGACACTTCCACACGTATAAACAAGGCACAGACAGCAGACCAAGACCCACACACACACACTCCTGCAGTCATCTCTGTAACCCAAACCAGACACGACCCTCACTGCTCTTCTTTGTAGACCAGACACCATGTGCACGCCAGCCGAGAATCCCCATGCAAGAATCGCATAAGAGATATGGGTATAAAAGACAGCAAAGTATGTAGTTGGTAATATATCAGTTGAGACACACATATAGGTTTCGGAGCACATAACATCCCCTGCTGAATTTCCTCGCAAGAGCATTAATATGTTTACCCCATTGCAGCTTTGGATTTAGAACCACTCCCAGAAAGCGTACCTCCGAGGCATTCTCTACATCTGATAAATTCCTCATAGAGAATATTACCCTGGGTGTCTTGTCAGCATTCACAAGCAGCCTGTTTGAGCAGAACCAGTTCTCAGACGTTGTGTCATCAGCAAAGAGTGTGCTTTTTGCCCTTTAGGAAGATCATTTATATATATTAAAAAGAGAGTGGGGCCCAGTACCGAGCCTTGTGGCAGTGGCACTCCAATATTAATTACACTCTTCGCTGACGCTATACCGGCAACCCCTACCACTTGACACCTGCACCGAAGGTAAGACTCAACAAGTTTGATACTGTTCGGACTAATGTTATAATAGTTCAGTTTTTGAAGAAGGAAACCATGGTAGCCACAGGCAAATGCCTTGCTGATATCACATAGCAGAACTGAGTTATGCTGCATGTTATGAAATCCCTCTGTTATATCTGAAACAAAATTTATAATACCTAGGGCAGTGCTCTTATTTTCTCTGAAGCATTGGGAGAAAAGACCATTTGTGTCAAAGAAGTTTATAATTTTAATGGCCATCCACTTCTCTAGAATTTTAGAGATTATAGGCAGAAGTGATATGGGCCTATAATTTTTCAGGCAATGAGGGGTCGCCCTTCTTGAAAATTTGTACCACAATAGCCATTTTGAGAACTTCTGGAAAAATGTTCTGTTGAAAACAAAGATTGATTAGTCGAGTCAAGGGAATGATAATACAGTTATTGATTGTTTTGATTAATTTTAGATTTAAACCATAAATGTCACGGCTCTGCTTATTTTTAGGTTATCAATAATTATATCCCTGACTTCATTAAATGTTACCCTTATTTTAGCCTTTTTATAGTATCTTGGTAGGGCTTTTATAGTCTTGGTATGGCTTTTTATAGTCTCTAAATTCTTGTTCGATTCCTATAGTTTTATTGACGTTTTAGTTATCCTAGAAGTTCAGATGCTCCCTCATCGCTTTAAGGCCATCACTAAACGAGTTGATGGTATATGAGTGGTCAGACCGAACAATATAAGATTTTTCTGGGAATGCTTGCTGGTATGCACCTTCCAACAATGTTGTTAAATTCTCAAAATACTCATTGGCATCACTGTTCTCCCCAATAAATTCCCATGACAAATTATCTACAATATTATAGAATTTGTTGAGGACCCGTTGTGTTATGGGTCTACATACCTTTCGAGACTGAATGAAGCCACCTTCATTTATCTCCACCACTTGCAACCTATGATCAGATATATTCACATCAGCCACGCTCACAGAGCATACATCCATGTCAGAGCTCACAAAGATGTTGTCCAGACAATTGTCCAGTAGTGTTGGTTCAAATATCGTCTGTTTCAGGCCGAAACTCACCAACGAGTCACACAAGCGAGCTGTTTCAGCTTGACCTGTATTAAAATGAACATTAAAGTCACCTGTGACCATTAGATTTACATTGGATTTAAATTCAGCTAAAATCTTCTCAACTGACGCCAAGAAGGTGTCAAAGTGCTCCGAGGGTGAACAGTAAAATGCTAAAACTTATTAAAAAGAGGCAAATAAACAGAACGATACTCAATACATTTATCAACATTACGAGATGAATTTACAGTATCAAAAGATGTTTCCAAACAGTTCCTAACCAAAATTATGGCTCCTCCAACAGTGCACTGCCGCCTGGTCGAGTAAGCTGTTCCTTTATTTTCTTGAACATAAAGAACTTTCATTTCCTCTTCCCCCAACCAGTGCTCCGTGATGCACAATATGTCAACATACTTGTCAGCAATGAAAGGTTCAATCTCACTCACTTTATGCCTCAATGACTTGACGTTAATGTGCATAGACCTTACGTTTTGCTTTGCAGTGTTGGTTATTTGTTCTATTGGATATTGTTGTTGCGCTAAAGGTTCATAAAATGGTTTAAAATTACCCGTTTAGGCCATATAGCGTTGAACATAAGTATTTGTCACGTTCACTCTAGGGAAGAGTCAGCCTAAAAGAGCCACGATACTTCTTAGTTTTGATTTTTTCACATCGGCAGTTTATCTCCAAGTTATGGTTTTCGAGATATTATGCACTCAACTACAAGCTAAGGCAGAACTTCGTCAGTAGGTCTTATTTGTATTGATTGATTCTAAAGATCTTAGTAGAAGTTTTGCTGAATAACTTTTAAGAAACAATATTTTTTTTGTGAAGAAAAATATAGATTAAATAGTTTTTATGAAATTGATTACAACTGTTTTGTAGTTTAACGGAAGTCGCGCAGTGTCCTGTCCCTATATATTTTTAGCCTACTGCATGGGTTATAATAGTAGAATAAACAATTTTGTAGTTGTAAGTGATATTACTTCTTTATAAATAAATATTTGTTGAGATCTGAGCTTATATATTAGGTACTCCTTCGCCGTAGTTCGCAGGGCTTTATGGCTTCATAGGCCTTAGGCATAGTACCTACTTTATCTAATAGATAATCCGTTCTTATTTAATATGATTGACAGTATTTAATTAAACTTGTACTGTTTCATTTCTGATATAATATCGGTAGTTTCCTATGACCATGAAAAAATAAAAATAATAGCTTTAAATTAATGTTTCACCATCTTGCATATAGGTTTTTACCATTTTTATTTAAAATTTTAAGTTCAATTCAGACAGAATATTTTTAATTCAAGAGTGTGGAAATACTTTTTTTATAATATTACAATATACAATATTATTAGAGTAAATGTCTACAAATTATATATTTTGCTAATTGCAGCAGTCAATCAAAATCACGTACCAGGAAAATTGTCAGTTATTAGAAAACACGCCTATTCATTTTAATGTTTGTCAGCATGACGCACGTGGTGAAATTATCAGTGAAATGATGAATGCGAGTAAATGCACAATTGGGGTAAATGCACTTTTGACACCTTAAAATAAAACTTTTCAAAATCTATATTTTCACGGTTACCTATGCCTTAGCCACGACTTTTACTGTGTGGGTTAAATTGTTAAGAGTTAATGGTTAAATACCCAGTAAAAATGCGTGGAAAAATGCACCAGACCACGCAAGGGAAAATGCGTCAGTTATGGTGCATTTACCCACTGTACCAAATTATAATTCATTTTGATTGAAGGTGAAAGGTGAAAATATATAATACATAGTGACCATACCAAGAAAGGAGCAATGGGAACGTGTAAAGGTAAGTTTGTGGGAGAGGGTAATCATATGTTGCACCTACCGCTCACGATTCGCAAGACAACAGTCCTCAGGAATATTAGCAGACGTGTACGCAGTCTTGATGGTTGCAACCATGGACGACGCCAGACAAAGGAATGAAGAGGAAATAGTAATTTGCTCTGATATCCAAGCTGCACTCAGGAGGATCTGTGAACCCTGGACTAATTCCAAATTGGTTCAGGAGAGCGAAGATACCTTGGAGCGGCTGGCACTGAGCAAGAAGTGAAGCTGATATGGATGCCAGGATACAGCGGGGCGGCACCCCGTGCATAGGCCCAGAGCCCTAAGAGCGACAATAAGAGAGCGGCCTGATGAAGCCGTCTCAAGAGAGTGGATACATTTTCAGGTTGGCAGACAGGCAAGAACTTTACCTCTGACCTTGATAAAACCAAGGCGGAATGCCTCCTGATGAGAGAAAGGCGGTCCCTAAGCACCCTAGTAGAGGTCGCATTACAGAGTATACAGAGCACTGCCATCTAAGATGACACATGATCTTCATGGGCCTTGATTTGAGCGTTTCCAGCCGTGGGTGAGGAGGGGGGGGGATGAAACCCCTCTTTATTACCCTGGCAGATGCGCTTGCCTTTGCAATAGTGAGGGGTGAGGCACGCCTCTCAACTACTACTACTATGAATCGTGTATATAAAAGAAATCGAAACAGGCGACCGTATACATTAAAGCAGCTACACGACGTTTTGCAGTCAATGAGGTCTGATCCAATTACGATCAAGTTATATGTCGCTACGATATACCCATAGAAACCTTAAGAGATCATTTAATAGGACACTGCGGAGTTTTAGAATCTTTAAATTGAAAAAAATGGGTTTGACGTAGTTGAATCTGTGAAATTCTTGGATCGACAACCATTTAAAGTGGGACTTGCACATCGATGCCTTATCAAAAACATTAAGTTCTGCCTGTTTTGCGCTAAGAACGGTTTCCAGAGAGCTTAACTTGTCAACTGCTAGATTATGGCTATTATGCCGTTTTTTTGAGTCGCATCTCCGATACGCCCTTCCATTCTGGGATACGTGTTGTGCGACTCAATTTGAGCTTATTTTAAAACTACAAAAGAGAGCTGTTCGATACTCACTGAGACTAAACAGTAGAACTCACTGCCAGGATTTCTTCAAAAGATTTAAAATATTAACTCTTCCTTCCTTATTCATATTTGAATCCGTTTGCTTAATCCGCAAGCACGTATCTGCTATTCCAGAAAGGCCATCTCACAACTATCCACTTAGGAATGTGGAGCATGATTTTTATCTGCCAACCCCACGCTCAGAGTTAGTTAAAAGCTCTATACCGTACAATGTAAAACAAAAATGCATTATTATCTGCCATTTGAAATGAAGTCAATAACATCTTTTCCCGCATTTCGCAGAGCTTTGAGATCATATTTACTGGAGAAAGCCTTATACGCAGTAAACGACTTTTTTATTAATACATAATTTTGAGCATCCTACACACTGGTTTAATGTTTAGTGTTTAGTACTTGATGTTTAAATATTTTGACGTTTAATATAATATTTTGACCACGGACAAGTTGCACAATAATTGTACAAAGTTCCGTATAGTTAGGTTTTTCTATATCTTTTTCTTTTCATTGTATGTTTCTATTTGTGTTTTTATATGTTTTGTATAATTTTCTACTCTAGCTCTAGCTTTGTCTCCAAATTGTGAATTTTTTTGACAATAAAGCATCTTATATATATTATTATTATTATTATTATTATTATTAAATAACAATTAAGTGCGAAATATCATAGAAGAATACATAAGAAGCAGGATATTAACGACACGTTTCAAAACTAATCGACTAGGCCAGGACTCGTGGTTATCATTAAAATCAAGACTTAATTTG
>MU183988.1:230337-258263 GCA_016904865.1 Pissodes strobi
TTTCATTGTATGTTTCTATTTGTGTTTTTATATGTTTTGTATAATTTTCTACTCTAGCTCTAGCTTTGTCTCCAAATTGTGAATTTTTTTGACAATAAAGCATCTTATATATATTATTATTATTATTATTATTATTATTATTATTATTATTAAATAACAATTAAGTGCGAAATATCATAGAAGAATACATAAGAAGCAGGATATTAACGACACGTTTCAAAACTAATCGACTAGGCCAGGACTCGTGGTTATCATTAAAATCAAGACTTAATTTGACCCTAAAAAACAGAAAATTGAGAGCATTCTAGAAAAGTTCAAAGTGGTGACCTTTTTATTAATAATGAGTCTTACAACCGACTGGATCTAGAGTATTAGGTCGTTCTAACACGCCGAAGCTAATATATAACTGCGATGAGACGAGGTAGTGGCTGCAGTTGACAAGCCACTGTTGTTATCAAAGACAGAGACTTAAAAAAGTAGGTGCCCAAAACTATGCTTCTAAAAATACTGATGCATCAACCTTCACACACAAAGGACAGATGATAGCAGATGTATTCTATATGTTTGCTTTTGTTGGTGACAATAGATCGGTTATGCTTATTTTTGATAGGCATACTAGTCATACCACCCCACAATTAATGGGCATTGCTTTGGAGAGGCCAATAGTCAAAAGCTCCCTGACACATTCATCTCATATCCTGCAGTCATTGGATCTTTCCTGCTTCCATCGACTTAAAGTCAAATGGAATAAAAATGTGTCAACTTGGCAACGCGACAATTAAAAGAAAATATTGTTAAACTTTTAGGTTCTACATGAGAAGCTGCTTTAAGAAAACACGAATTCATGACTGAAGAAAAAACCGATACGAAAGTAAATAGGGATGCCATAGATAAGTGAACATATAATCTTGAAAAACTGGACCCTTGTGGCCCCTGTTGAAAACTGGGCTGAAATTGGCAACAACAGTGTAGATTTAGATGCTATGAAGAGCTCCAAAGTAGTAAATGGCAGACAACTCGAATGAGTTAAATGACCCTGAACCAGTAGAACAAAACAAATCTGTGATGAAAATAAAGAGACAAAGAGTTAAATCATCTTCTGAAAATAAAGAATTTGAACAAGCCCTATCTGGTCCTGATATGGACGTATCTGACGAAGATTTTGAGAAGCTGTCTGATCTTGATCCCGACGAATTTGAGAATGAGGTCACTGAAAGTGAATATGATATCACAAAATTCTGCATTGAAGCCAAAAATAATTCAATATTTTGTTTGAAAAATAACGGGAGAAAATAGAATACTAAATGTACCATGATTTTTTAAGAGTAAAATATAAGATAAGAGAGATATTCAAATGAACCTCTCATTGAAGGTAAAGAAGATATAATAAAAAACCTGGCGTATCCAAGTATTTTTAGATTTTGCATTTTTAAGTTTATCCTTGGTTAATAAATACATTTGACTTTTGGCGAATTTATCCATGTTTCATTTAAATCATGGGCTATTTTGCATAAATAAATATAATTGTAAAGGTTTCCAAAAATAATGGCAACCAAAATTTACATGGTACAGAACAAGTCTGTAATCTGGTGCACTTACCCTTTTAGTGACTTAAATGATCTCTAACCAAAGTTCCATTTGGGTAAATGCGCAACCCAACAAATGTTTTAAAAAAATTAAAACCAAAAAATTGGAACTTTATTTGGAAAATTTAGGGGTTGATTGAGTAATCATGTCAGAGATGTAAAAAATAATTCGGGCAAGTTTACTTAAATTTTGTATGGTTTGCATTAGTCATAAACTTAATTTATGATTTCTCGAGATGTATTTATCCGTATTTAAAAATCGGGCGGGAGATGCCATGCACGAAGCCCCCGAAGTGCACCTCTCTTACCGCCCACGAACGCTGAATAGTCAGCAAGGACATGGGTGGACGATTCCTCATCCTCCTTCATGAATCAGATATTCTTTTGCGTCGGGATGCCACCTGATTTATATGCACCTGTATAGTGCTTACTTTCTTGGCATTTTCAGTGAAGTCCTGGGGACCTTTTAACAAGTGACCGTTCTTATGGAGGAATTGCCGGCTCCTCCCCTTTCTTTCATCCGGATTTGGGACCGGCAATGGCGGAGTTCATTGTGGCGGATTTACTGAAAATTAAATTCATGAGCTTGCTGATTTGTGATTGGAGAAGGGGCACCATCAAGATGTATGTTAGAATTAGGGTTGGGTAAATTTCAGTTTTTACATGTTTTTGAAATTTCATGTTGAAAATTTCAGGAAATATTTGAAATTTATTTGAAATTATTGAAATATATGAAATATAGAAATTTTCATGAATTATTGAAAATTTCAAGAAATTTATGAAATTTAATTGAAATATATAAGAAAGAGAAGTTCTTCTGAATTTTTACAGAACTTATAAAATCTATTACCTTCGTTCACAAGCCTAATTTTCCACATGAAGAATAATAAGAAAAAAAAATTTTTTTTTTTTGAATAGAAAGAAATAAACAGATTCTTTTAACATAATAAACATTTAAAAAAAAACAATTTTAAGTTAAATATGGCAATACGAGGTCAAATAATAAGTGCTTTCTCTTAGACGTCAGTCGTCACTCATCTCACTCTCCTCTTCTTGGTCATTAATGTCATCATCTTCCATCTCTACCCCTACCGCCTCCAAATCTGATGAACTTTCTTCTTCCATATCATCATATTCATCCTCATCGATAATATGGACATTTGCTTGCGCTGTTTTCAGCCTTGGCGTTGGGACAATTCTTTTATCTCTTATCTACTATTAGCATTTTTTAGAATAAATATTTCCATGTTGGCAAATTAAAAGAGAAAAAAAAATCGTATATTGTATGGAATGAAGTTTAAAATAAAATAGGCATAGGTACCTACCTAACTCTAATTTTGAGTCATCTCCTTGACTTTCAATCCTTTTTAGAAGCCGATAATTATGGAAGACAAAACTTAGTTTTATAACCTGAGCAGTGGTTAGTCTGTTTCTTAGTTTTCGGTGAACTATTCCAAAAGTACTGTAGATGCTGAGGAGGTAGGCATGGAATTGATTATTATTGCCACTTCTGCCAATTCTTTGCAATTAATGCTTCCAATCAATACCGACTTTGTAAAGGTGTTATTGATCCAATGCGTTACTCTGCAGTGCCTTCGATGACGACTAATTGGCGGAGACGGAGGGGCTGTAACGCCAAGCGGCCGACGCGACGCAACGGGCGAACCTATTATGCAAGGGTAGTCGGTAGCGAAATTTTCAGTGAAATTTATGAAAATTTCACTGAAATGGATGAAAATTTCATTGAAATTTCAGTACAAATTATGAAATTTTAGGGAATTTACGAGTTGAAACTTTCAAATGAATTTTTAAATTTTTCACTGAAATTTCATTTTTCAAGGAGAGTGAAATATTTCACTTTCGAAAATTTCAAAAAAGAAAATTTCATTTGAAATTTTCAAACGGCACAACCCTAGTTAGAATGTCCTTGAATCTTAGAAAGATCTTTTACATTGGAGCTTTCTCGTTAAGCCTATATATTATAAGTATTCGATCGATTCAAGGAGTTCCAAATTCTATGATCATCATCTCCACTGGTAACTTGTAACTATAGATATTCAATAGGAATAGAGAGTTGCTTACGTTAGGAATTTGGTTTATTTATTTAAAATTGATCTAACTATCCCAAACTAACCCAAACTCTCTTGACAAACAAACGAAGGAGGTTCGTAAACTCTTTAATCGCGCCAAAGAGATCGGCATATGTGATCAATACAGAACTGCTCTAATGAACTACAACAAAGCCATCAGAGAGGCAGAAATGAATTCATGAGAAACGTTCTTCCAGAGCATAACAGATGCTTCTGGCAGTGCTAGGATCCATAGAATTCTGGTAGAGAACCCTTTCAAGACTTAGGCTCGCTAAAACGGCCTGACGGATCCTTTACGGAATCTGGCATTGAAACGTTAGAGCTTCTGGCTAAGACACATTTCCCAGGCTGTCGGATTTTGCATGAGGACGGGATATTTCTAGCACTGCTGTGAAACGGTCTGGAGGTATTAACACTGTTTAGTTCTTAATTAAACTTTTTATAATCAGCCTACCGAGTAATTATATACCTATCAGCTGGACTAAAATCAGAGTGGTGTACATCCCGAAGATGGGACGTAGGGAATCAACACCTAACTCATGGAGGTTAATAAATCTGATCTCCTTTCTATTGAAATGTATTGAAAAGATACTGGACCTGCACATTAGAACGGGTGCACTTGTGAGTATCCGCTAAATGCTCACCAATATGCGTATAAGACCGCCAAATCTACAGAACTAGCACACCTTGTCGGGAACATAACACAACCGTTAGACAACAGGAGTATCATGGTGGGTGTGTTCTTACATATTGAAGGAGCATTCAATAATGCATTACCAAACTCCTTATACGTAGCATT
Source organism: Pissodes strobi (assembly GCA_016904865.1). Classification (NCBI taxonomy): domain Eukaryota; kingdom Metazoa; phylum Arthropoda; class Insecta; order Coleoptera; family Curculionidae; genus Pissodes; species Pissodes strobi. The sequence continues at coordinate 234,813 of MU183988.1, forward strand.
AGCAGAAAGAGGGGTGAACCACAGATAAGGAACTGCATCCGGAGTATGTCAAATTGCAGAGTGGTCACAACAACCCTACAGGGGAAGGGCTACAAATTCAGGGTTGTTAGGGGGGTTGATGGATGTTCTGCTAGCGGTTGGGATGTGGAGGTGCACGCATACGCCGGTGACCTACTAATACTTATTAGAAGCAACTCGCAAAGAACTAGCTCAGAGGATCTTCAAGAGGTGCTAACCGTGTTCTAGGACTGGTGAGAAAAGAAAAGGAACATCTATCTGTGAACCCACACACAGTTCACAAGAAAGAAAAGGCTGGAAAACCTAAGACCACCTTCACTCAAAGGAGAAACTATCCCATTAACGAATACAGTGAAGTATCTAAGATTTACCCTAGATAAACACTTAACTGGAATGGGCATCTGGATTAAATTGCCGTAAAAGAGAAACTGTTATTATGGACCTGCAGACGCATTGGTGGCAAAACATGGGGCATACATCCCAAACAAATGCACTGGCTATATATTGCGGTCATAAGACCAATATGACTGCACAGTAGCCCATCGATAGAAACTGGAAAGGCAAGTCAATCAAAATATTCTCGGACAGTCAAGCGGCAAAAGCTCTTGGATCTAGCCGTGGTTCATTCAAGGCAGTATGGAACTATCAGGAATTACACACCAAACTAGGTAGAGAAAATAAACTAACACTGATCTGGATTCCTGGACATACAGGATATGAAGGCAACGAAAGAGCTGATGCTCTTGCGAAGCAAGCGGTCGCAACGGCCTTCATAGGACCAGAACCAGTACTGGGAATAGCTTACAACATAGCTAAAGAAGGACTCTCTAGGTGGACAGAACAGCAATTTGTAGACAAATGGAGAGAGTTACCAGGTCTAACTCATTCAAAGACGACAGTGAATTTGTCATCAGGAGTGAGAACTAAACAACTTCTTCAGGTTGGCCGACAACAGATACAGGCTGCTTGTGCTTGGAGGAGGACGATACAATGGAGCATGTTTTATGCTACCGTCCAGCAATGGAAGGAACCAGACAAACAGTATTTGGAAATTCTCAAATTACACTTACAGATTTGAAAGCTATCAACCCAGCTATTCCATTTCATGAAAAGGATCGAGCCTCTGGCCTAGGGGAAACCACAGACGTGAGCCACAATAGACCAAGGGTCGCAGTGGAAGGCCCCATTTGTGCCCACTCACGTGTACAAATACAATACAATATCTTTAAGTTTTAAACAAATATACACTTTAAAGTAAATCTGTAACAATAGAGGACATAACGTACAATCTAATTCTTTCAATTAAAAAGTAAAATCACACAATAATATAATATGCGACAATACATTGAAGAATACGTCATAAAATGTTTAGATGCAAACTAAATCATATGCAATAAATTAACATCAATTAGCATCAATTTTCAAATATTCCCCGATCTAATGAACCGAAATGTCTACTAATAGTCGAAATAGATTCCTTGACTACAAAAATCTTGAAAACGACTTACCGGCCAATGTTTTAAATTTTATAATCCCCAAAAGAAATTTAATTTTACAATTACTAAAATCTAAACAATTGGATAACAACACCTTGAAACTTGCAAACGAAATATGATGTTCTCAATTTAATCCGTCTTCCACTTAAGGAAAATAAAAAAAATCTGGAATAAAATTGAATCATTTGTGGCTTGAACGATCTGCGATCCTATATATATTTTTTCCAATTCTGCAGATAATTATTATCAGGCTTTAATGCCTCTAATTCTGGACCATACTAAAGTTTTTTATAAATCTTATTAAAATGTACATACGTAGCCACATCAGCCATGGAAAATGATAGAGAGATAATTACGATGTATCACCAAAATATTAAAAGGCTTAAACGAATGTATTGGCATTTAGACAGAGTTTTTTTTATAGATTAGCGCACAATCGCAAGCTCATACATCGATAATTTGACATGCACAAGCACTCTCGTTGTTGATGCTTACGAGGAAATGCGAATGATCCAACTTGATTAGAAAAATCACATTTCTAGCTTTGATTAATTTAATATGTTAAACCAAAACCACACAAGGCGATAATGAGATTTGTTATATTAATAAGCTTATCACGTTTAGTAGACATTGTCTATTTACAGGTGATCACATATTTAGCATTAGTAATTTCTGGAATTGATGACAAAATTTGATCACTTGACAGATTACGAGTTTGATTATAAAGCGGTATTTGCTTTGCAAATTGTTACTAATTTTCCAAATATCTCATCAGTGGCGTATCTGTAAAAATTAGCTTTTTCTTCATCACCTCATGACCCATTCCTGAAAAAAAAAAACTGTGGGTGCTTAAGACCGACCATACGACAGAATTGAAAATTTCACAGAGCACCACTGTATAAGAAATAGCCTTTACCTATCAAGCCCAATTGTTATGCATAAGAAAATTAACAAATAATACTTATTAAGGTGTGCGGTATCTGCATAATTTGTGTAGAATACGATAATCTGAATAACTGCAATATGAACAAATATTTGAAATGTACTTAGCACAAGGGCTATAGACTTCGATGTTTAAGGTAAAATTGTACCTCGAAATCGCCCATAAAATCAAAGGGGGGTCAAAGAGGGCAAAAATTGTAGCAGCCGTACTTCGAGTTCTATTACCGTCTGTTATGCCGTTATTACCTATTTATTTTATAATTATTAATAATTTAATATATTTATCAATAATTACTAAAATAGAGTTTTATCCACAATACCGAAACAGAATTATTGCTCTCCACGTGCGTTTCGCTAACCATTTTAGCCACATCAGGAGATGATTACAACTAAACTTAAAATCTACCTAACTCTCTTTTATACTAACTGTTTGCTTAATCAAGCGGAACCAAAGGAACCAACCCTGGAATCCCACTAGTCACGCTCGATCAACCAATACAATGGACTATACGGAATAGCCCCTCTATGTCTATTTAAACTATTTTTAAATTTAATAATTTCCATACTTTCATATGGATCTAATAATCTCCTATCAGTTATTTTATGAATTAGTTTTAAATCTTTAATTGTTATTCTATGATTATTATCAAAAGCATGCTCGGCAACACTTGATCTTTCTGTTCTATCATATTTTAAATGAGCAACACATAGCTCATGAATCTCGTTTGTATAGATGTTCTAGTTTGCCCAGCATATTTTTGGTTACAATCCATGCATCCAATTTCATATATTCCACTTCTTTCTATCGAGACATTTTGTATTTTCATCCTGATCCACGAAAGAAGTAGAATCACGAATGGTCTTTTTAAACAAATGCCTATTAATTAGTCTATTTATTAAGTTAGTATTGAAATCATTAACTTTCGCTATATTCTTAATTGTCTCCTTTTCGTTATTAAATCTTTCTCTGCTGAGAGGAAAGTTAACCATACGGTGTACCAAAAAATGAAAGCTGGCCATTTTGTGTTGCAGTGGAAGAAGTCATTAGAAATATATCGGTTAGTGGCAGTACTTTTTTATAAATATAAAATTTTAGAAATTCTACGGCAGATTGGCTTCCGGCAGCCCCTGCGGCGAGCAACACAACAAAAGAAAAGTGCCCACCTGAAATAAGTGAAGGCCGTACAGTACTCACCCGAAAAAAGATGCTGGCAACGCCACTGTCGTGGTTTATTGATATATTATCATTTCTATTTTCTGTTTTTATTTATTTAAGAGTATTTCTTTAAAAGATTTTCAACCCAGTTGAGTTGATTTTTAATTACTTTTTGTATTTAAATTAACACTAAACTTGCTACATAGTTACATAGATATCTCGATGAATGCATTTTATGTCTTTTCTTGTTTACTGTTTTGTACTTTTAAAAAAATCTAAATATGTAATTTAACATATTTATCGCTTATTATTCAGACAACCGATTCAACTCAAAAAAAATATATATTTCAAGTGGTTCACCAATGATTGTTTACTTGCTTTGCCCCCCAGAACCTCAGTCAACACCTCAAAAAACATGTGCACCGATATGCTGAAAGTCAAATTTTATCTCGAAATCTGCAATAAAATCGACAGAAATTGCATCTAATAACCAAAAAATTTTAAAATTTTCCCATCCTGAACCATTTTTCCAGCTTTAAACCATTCTCAAATAGATTTTGCGAGCTGTGATGTATAAATCTACATATTTTAACCTAAACGTCATATTAAAATATTGAAAGACGTATTATTCCTTTAACTTTCCCAAAAGCCAGGCTATCTATTTAAAGTCGTAAAAATGCCGAAGTAGGGAAAACTTGAGAATTGTTTACGATTTTCTGCATATTTCCCTTTAACATCGATTTTCTACTATTTCATGATCTCGTACGGAAAATTGTTAAAGTACTTTTTTTATGACAAAGATATCATGGTTTATGAATCTGGGAATGTTTTTTTGAAAGTTGCTATGTGTTGGCTTGCACGAACGATTAAAGTAGATTTTTTAAAGTGAAAATTCACGATTTCGGTATTTTCAGTCTTATCGATGCGATTTTTTTTTGGTATATTGTACTTGTAGTCCTTTTCTTTAATATACGGAAGTTTGGTTGCTTCAGATTATTCGGTTTTCCAGTAATGAAATATTATGTGGTTCTGTATAAAAAGAGGCATCATTTCTAAAGTGTCTTCTCATTCGGTGTTTGGCGTAAATTCTCGTCACGTGATCAGCTTTTCAATAAAAAAAATATTTTTCTAGAAAAAAAATCTCTAGTTTTTTTGATCTATAAATTGATGTTTTTACCTCAAAGGCCCATTTTTCCGATATTTTCGAAACAGGGGAGCATTTAGAGAGTTTTTCCTAGAAACTCCCAATAGAACTGTAGGTAGTCAAGTTTTTTTCTATCCTCTGCGCTAGAACGGACCAAGTAACCCCTTTTCCAAAAATATACACGCTCAAAAAATATTCGCCATTTGCCGATTCTCTCATATTTCAATAGGACTCATAAGACCGTTCCTTGCGCAGAAAATTTCATCAAAATTAATTCATTTCCTCGATAGTTATCGTGTATCAAAACAAAATTTTGAAAAATCGCCAATAGCAAATGACCGTTTCTGGGCTGCTCCTAAGTATTGCCTAAAAACGTGCCAAATCCCAAATTTCCATTATTAACGTGAAAAATACCCAAATGATGCGTTGGTTGAATGACAGCTCAGTTTTATTTACTACCTAAGAAAAAGTGTGCTGAACGCGCCTAAAGAAAAGCTATTAAACATATTTTTTGAGCCTCCATAAAATCACAACTACACTTGCGTTCTTCGATAAAAGTTCATTATGTTTTTGATATTTTGCAATTCCTTCCCTATAATGGCATTCAAAATGCCCTTCTGCCCTTTTGCCCAAGCATCGTAACAGAGTTCCTCGAAACCAAGAAGGAACCCAAACTTGCATGTATTGTGCAAATGAGCGTTCACTTCATACATGCGTTCTTTGCTCATTAGCTGTTAAGTCTCTCCAGTTCACATAAGCGAATCGTTTGTTTCGTCTCTGTCGTCTAGTTCTTCTTCGACTGACTGATCAATCCAAGACAGCATCATGAAAGTTCATAGTGAAACATGATCCTTCATTTGAACACGATCAATGCGAATGGCCATAGCAAAATCAGAAAATATAAATTAGCTTAGAGATTGTTCAATCATCTTGTAGTATTATCTCCTCTCCTACTCCTTTCTCTCTTCACTACTTCTGCCCTTACCCTCTTTCAAGTTTTGGATTCCGACGTTGTCACAGATATGGCGATTTCGAGTTGTCCCTAGCAATGTTTTGAATGACATCGATAATTCGCACAAGCATCATTTTATGCTGCTGGGCTGCATGTACATTCATCAAGTTTAGTTAGTAATTGTTGCAATTCACAAGTACACTGCCATGATGATGTTCACAAGCACTATCTGATCAATGCCACTTCTGTTTCCAACTATTACAGCAGGACCGTGATCTGTAGCTCCCTTTCATCTTTCTCTAGCTGCTTCTTTTATGGCAGTGACAAACACAGTAAAGGGTGATCCCATGTTGATTGACACGGTTCTTGAATAGCTGTAGGTTCTAATTTGGGGAAACAAATGTACTTGGAGTGAGTTCCACAGCGATGCAGTGCGCCAGACAAAGGAGTCCTTGTAAAGCGATGTTCTAGGTGTTTCCAGCTATACAACGAACGGGTGCGCTCTTGCCATCTGTCGTGACTGCCTGACAGGCGTTGCTGGGGGCGGGGCAAGACGGGCCAGTTGTACAACGAACTGGTGCGCTCTTGCCGTCTGTCGTGATCGTGACTGTCTGACAGGCGTTGCTGGGAGCGGGACAAGACGGGCCAAATCCTGGGAATATTTGCCGTGAAAATATATGTAAAACAGAGATATTTCGATAACATGTCTGCGATGTTCCAGATTATCACATCCCGGGTCAACTCCGGGTCGCCGACGAGAAGCACAGCTCTCTTCTGCTTCTGAATGGAATCCAGCAGCTGTAGGGTGTTCTTTGGTGCGGCACCCAAGATGTGTGAGCAATATTCTAAGCACGGGCTTATTTGCGCTTTGCAGAGCAAAAGCAGCTGCCCTGGTGTATACAGTTTTTGTTGCAAAATCACGCACCAAGCATGTGCGAGGCTGATTTTGCGATGTTAGCAACGTGGTTATGCCAGGACATATTGCTGTTGACCGAAAAACCCAGTAGTTCGATTGACGAAGATGAAGGAAGGGTTGATCCTTCCATAATTATATCAGGACCCACCGTATTGGCTTTCTTGGTAAAAGTGACTGCTTGGGTTTTTGCTGCATTGAACTGGACCAAATTTCTGTCGCCCCAAGTTCGAACTTTCTCCAGATCTTAATTAATTGTTGTAATCTGCTCCTGTCTGCGGTGATAAATCTCAGTTGCTGGTAAAGGTTTTTCTGATTTTAATTGGGACAAGGATACTGTCATCTGCAAAACTGTAAGCAGGATTATTGGTTTGGGTCAGCAGGTAATTAATATAAATACGGAACAAACTATTGCGCCCTGAGGCACGCCCGCGCTAATGATAAATGTATCTGAGACGTGTCACGTGTCCGTCAACTGCAACGTGCAGAGATCAGTTCTTAAGGAAACTGGCAAGCCAGCTGTAGATAGAGACTGGCAGTTCGAAGGACGGCGGTTTGTTGAGCATTCCGTCATGCTAAACTCTGCAGAGATTCTCAGTAGTTCTCAGTTATCGTACTCTATATATGAGTTACATAGGCCAATATATCTCCTGTGCGTATTGGTTATCGCTAATTATTCTGTTGGTCTCAGGGTACTTGAGTAGTTGCTGATTGACTACATGTTGTTGCACGACTTTGGAGATTATTGGAAACAAGACAATTGGGCGATAGTTTGAGGGCATGGTTTTCTTCCTTTTTTTGGAACAGGGTGCACTCGAGCGACTTTCTAAGAAGATGGGTAAATCCCTTTTCGGTAAGACAGCGAAAACTCTGGAAAAAATAGGTGTTAGTTCGGTGGCGAAGTTTCTTAATACCATAGCAGGTATTCATTCCGTCCGGTCCTGATGCCTTTTGGGTATCTAATGCTTTGAACATTTGACGAATATCACGGTGATGAAACTTAACTCCTGCCATGGTTGTGTTGGTGTTCGATATGGTGGGGAGAGCCTTGCCTTGGGGGACGATTAAGGTAGAGTGCGATGAAAACATTTTGGGGAGCATGTCTGCTTTTTCCTTGGCTGTAGTCGCCGTGATGCAACGTTCGTCTGTCACAGGTAGTTTGTAAGTTGTTACTTACTGCCTTTCCTACCGACCAGAAATTCCACCAACAGCCGCTGGCGCATTGCAAAAATGTATTCCTGGTCCTTTGATTGTTTTTGTCCTCATTTTCGTCAAGATGTCTTCAATTAAGCAACCAGCTTATCAGTAAGCAACCAAGCAAGTACTCTCTTTTCCTCTCGAAATCAAGTTCTGCAAACGGTACCGCGCGTCGCAATATGGATGGATTTGGTTACGACGATCGTCAAAGATTGATATTTTATAGTTGAAACTTTTATTTTTTCGAATAAAACTGCAATTAAGAAAGGGCATTCACTCGCAACAGTTGATACCAACTACCCTGGTGCCAGAGCACATGATGCAAAATCTACCACACCTTAGCTACGCCTCTGCATATCATATAAAATATAACTGTGTATGTATATAGATAAAACAAATATAGCATCACACCGACATAAACAAAATCACTTGACTATTTTGAAAGCTTCTTAGTAGTTTGGATAATATGGAGCCACATGATCAATTAATATGTAAGATTCGAAATAAATCGAAGTAAAACCATGGTGGGGTTCTAGTGAAGTATTAAATTATTAGCCAATCAATAATTAATATAGTGTCGTTGATTTGTTATTAATTTGTTCATGTATGTTAATGGCTGTGTAATTGACAAAATAGTAAAACATATAAAAAATGTAATGGATGCAGCATTCGTGAATTAGACATAGAGGTCAGATTATGTCATTATTGAAGTTTGTGGTACTATATTCGGTATAGGCACAATCAATCAAATCAAATCAAAAATTGCAGTAACTATAAAAATGTTTTGTAATTATTTACAAATATACCGAGAGAAAGCAAAAATAGCGACTAAAGTAGCGGCATAATTATTATTTTTACAAAAATTATGTACCCGTGGTATTAGAATGTAATAAAAAAATATGTAATCATTATTTCCGTAACTTAACACTCTTGCCGAAGCCGCATGTAACATTATTGTACGTACAGTGTACACCCTTGTTAATACACAATTGTAACATTAATATATACCGGAACTTTTTACCTAAAGCAGTGGTGTATCATTACTGTTACACTTTCCATTGATTTTATATTGGGAATATATTGCTGGCCCAGCACTAACTGCTATATAGAACTTTGGCCTAAATCATTCGAAAATATTGCGTGGAATAAAAAGTACGCATTGACATTCATGCCAATACAAAATGAATGCTTACACACGTCAAAATTACATAGAGTTAGTATTACCCATATATTTGTAGTATTAAATATATGGTATTACCACAGCTTACCAAACAATCAGCTATTCAACTCTTAATATTTGACGATATGCGCATTTCCTTGCGCAGGCCGCCATTCTGGGTTAAAATCTATCAAATTCGACAGTGTTGGTTCGTCGCTCGTTGTCGTGTCAGATGAGTTGTTTCAAAGTATATGTAAACTAGTAAGTTCACTCAGCGGTAAATCCTTTGATGTAATTCAGTCACATTCTTTTATATCAAGTGACAACTGGAGATGACCGATGCGCTGCGTAAGTGTCCGATTGATTCGCGTGGCTTTCTCTAGTCAGAGATGTATTCAGAAGATTGTATTGACTCGTACCGAAAGACCTACTGAATGCCGGCCGGGTGAAAAATCAAGTGAAACTGAGCAAAGTTGTAAAAATATTTTCATAGAAGGAAATTGAAAAAAAAAATTGCTATACGTTTGTCATTTTTAGGTGATACCACTGTTGCTATCTCAGAATTTAACAACACTGCAAATCGATCTTGAAGAGGCATCAATAAGGGCAACTTTCTAATTTAATCAACTTTGTAGCTTTGACCGTTTCAAAGATATCAATAATAGTGGAATTACCTAAAATTTATTTAAAAATATATAATAATATAATACTTCGGAATCTCATTTTTACTACACTTCTTTGGTTTCATGAAAGTGATTTTTCAAGGCCACGTTATGACATGGTTTATGTTTTCGACTCGCGTTACGGCATTTTTGTATCGTTGATTGGACGACTAACCAAAACTAACCAATGTACCGTATCGGCACCGGCACCGGTTCAAATGACAATAAGCTGAGACTAAGTGAAACTAACCAAAACTTGATTCGACGATTAACCAAAACTAACAAAATCTATTAAAATTGATTATAACGTATCGTAACGTATTCAAATTACTGAAATAAGTTGATACTAACTGAAACTAACCGAAAGTTGATTGGAGGACTAACCCAAACTAACCAAATCTATAAAAATTGATTATAACGTATCGGAACAGATTCAAATAATTAAAATAAGTTGAGACTAAATGAAACTAACCGAAAGTTGTTGACGAATAACCCAAACTAACCAAATCTGTTAAAATTGTTTTTAATGTATTCTGAAAAGCTTGAAATGACTAAAATAAGTTGATAATAAGTGTAGCTAACCGAGAGTTGATTGAACTACTAACCCAAACTAACCAAATCTATCAAAACTGATTATAACGTATCGGATGACTAAAAGAATTTAAGATTAAGTGAAACTAACCGAAAGTTTATTGGAAAACTAACTTAAACCAAAAAAAAAATGGTTAAAATAAGTTGGGAATAAGTGAAACTAAACGAAAGTTGAGTCGACAACTAACCAAATCTATTAAAATTGATTATAACGCATCGGAATCGGTTCAACTGATTGAAATAGTTAAGACTAAGTGAAACAAACCGAAAGTTGAATCGAGGACTAACCTAAACTAACCAAATCTATTAAAATTGATTATAATGCATCGGAACCGCATTAAATGACTAAAATAACTTAAGAATAAGTGAAACTAACCGAAAGTTGGATCGACGACTAACCCAAACTAACCAAATCTATTAATATTGATTATAACATATTGGAACCGCTTTAAATAATTGAAATAAGTTGAGAAAAAGTGAAACTATCCGAAAGTTGAATCGACGACTAGACCAAAGTAATCAAATCTACTAAAATTGATTATAAAGTATCTGAACCGGTTCTAATGACTAAAATAGGTTGAAACTAAGTGAAACTAACCAAAAGTTGATTGAACCGGATTAGGATGGTTAGTTCGGGTTAATCGTCGATTCAACTTTCGGTTAGTTTCACTTAGTCTCAACATATTTCAATCATTTGAACCGGTTCTAAGACGTTATAATCAATTTTAATAGATATTATTAGTTGGGTTAGTCACCAAATCAACCTTCGATTAGTTTTCTTAGCCTTAACTTATTTTAGATAATTGAACCGGTTCCGATACGTTATAAACAATTTTAATAGATTTGGTTACTTTGGATTAGTCATCCAATCAACTTGCGTTAAACTTCACGTAGTTTCAACTTATTTTAGTCATTTGAACCGGTTCGGATACGTTATAATCAATTTTGATAGGTTTGGTTAGCTTGAGTTAGTTGTTGATTAATCTTTCGGTTAGTTTCACTTATTCTCAGCTTATTTTAGTAATTTAAAGCGGTTCCGATACGTTATAATAAATCCTAATAGATTTGGTTAGTTTGGGCTAGTCGTCCAATCAACTTTCGATTAGCTTCACATAGTATTTCAATTTATTTTAGTCATTTGAACCGGTTCCGATACGTTATAATCAATTTCAAAAAATTTGGTTAGTTTGCGTTAGTTTGGGCAAGACTACAATCAACTTTCAACTATCTTCACTTAGTTTCAATTTATTTTAGTCATTTGAACTAGTTCCGATACGTTATAATCTATTTTAATAGGTTTGGTTCGTTTGGGTTAGTCGTTGATCTTTCGGTTAGTTTCACTTATTCTCAACTTATTTTAGTCATTTAAAGCGGTTTCGATACGTTATAATAAATTTGGTTAGTTTCGGTTAGTTTGGGGGCGACTACAAGCATCTTTCGAGTAGCTTCACTTAGTTTCAACTTATTTTAGTCATTTGAACCTGTTCCGATACATTATAATCAATTTTAATAGATTTGATTACATTGGATTAGTCGTCGATTCAACTCTCGGCGTTTCACTTAGTCTTAACTTATTTTATTAATTTGAACGAGTTCCGATACGTTATAATCAATTTTAATAGATTTGGCTAGTTTAAGTTAGTCGTCTGTTCAGCTTTCGGTTTGTTTCACTTAATCTCAACTTATTTTAATCATTTGAACCGGTTCCGAGACGTTATAATCAATTTTAGTAGATTTAGTTAGTTTGGGTTAGTCGTCCAATCAACGTTCGGTTAGTTTCACTTAGTTTCAACTTATTTTAGTCATCTGAATCGATTTCGATACATTATAATCAATTTTAATAGATTTGGATAGTTTGGGTTAGTCGTCGATTCAACTGTCGGTTGGTGTCAGTTATTCTCAACTTATGCTAGTCATATAAAGCGGTTCCGATACGTTATATTGATTTTATTACATTTGGTTAGTTTGGGTTAGTCGTCGATTGAACTTTCGGTTAGTTTCACATAGTCTCAACTTATTTTAATCATTTGAACCGATTCCGTTACGTTATATTCAATTTCAATAGATTTGGTTAGTTTGGGTTAGTAGTCCAATCAACTTTCGGTTAGCTTCACTTATTCTTAACTTATTTTAGCCATTTGAAGCAGTTCCGATACGTTATAATCAATTTTAATAGATTTGGTTAGTTTGGGTTAGTGTTCAATTAACTTTCGGTTAGTTTCACTTATTCTCAACTTATTTTAGCCATTTCAAAACGGTTACAATACCGACGTCATTATCAATTCTAATAGATGTGGTTAGCTTGGGTTAGTCGTCGATTCAACTTTCGCTTACTTTCACTTATTCTCAACTTAATTTAGTCATTTAAAGCGGTTCCGATACATTATAATCAATTTCAATAGATTTGGTTAGTTTGGGTTAATCGTCGATTCAACTTTTGATTAATTACACTTTGTCTCAACTTATTTTAATCATTTGAATCGGTTCTGATACGTTATAATCAATTTTAATGGATTTGGTTAATTTGGGTTAGTCCTCCAAACAACTTTCGTCTAGTTTCATTTAGTCTCAACTTATTTTAGTTATTTGAACCGGTTCCGATACCTTATAATCAATTCTAAAAAATTTAGTTAGTTTGGGTTAGTCGTCGGATCAACTTTGGGTTAGTTTGGGTTAGTCGTGGATTAAACTTTGGGTCAGTTTCACAGGGCCAAAATATATTTAATATTTACAAAGCATTCCATTATCGTTATATAATATGTACTTATAAAAAAAATCTGACACCTAGACGATTTTTCCGGTCTTGTCGCCTCCTTCACCTAATTTTATTAACATATCTATTCACTAATCCGACTATAGATTTTTCCTATTTGCCTTTGTATTTTTCATTGCTTCGTATATATTTCCACCGAAGTCCGAATAAAATATTAAAATAGAAATAAAATTAAGGATTTTCACAAATCCGACTCTGTTCTGAACACTCTGCCTACATACGAACGACTGATAACCCTCCACATGCTGCCAACAATCTACGGATTTTCGGCGGCTGGCAGAAAATATTTGGGGGAGTGGAGCTACTAGTTTACATATACTTTGGTTGTTTGTGTTAGCCAGTGTCGTAGTTTCGGTTTAGGTATATATATTTTCTAGTTAAAGTAATTAACAGTGTACATACGTTCTTGAACAAACTACTTATTTTATAATATTTGTGCTTGTATATAATAGAAATGGATAAACCGCGAGGTGAACACGTTTGTGCCGCTAAAAACTGCAGTGCGAAAAGTTATAAATCTAACAAGATAATAAGTTTTTTTAGATTTTCCAAAGATGCCATTAGGTAAGTTTTTTTGACAAACATCTTAAAAATGATGTAGATACTTTTGTAGCCTAGAAATATATTTCATTAATGTAAGCATAGCTGTTTTTACTGGAATGTAAGTAATTTTGAATGTAATATTTCTTACCATGATATTGTTTATCCTAAAATGAAGATTATGTTACAAATTACCTTAAACAAATTAATTGTTTTAGTAGCTATTTGTGTTTTTAGAGCGTAAAGTAACGGATTGCCGCTTGAGAAAGAATATTACCGCGGAGCGCGTTAACCTTTCGAAAATGGCAATCTTACTTCGCGCTCAAAAAATACACAGAACTTTTTCTATAGCCGCATTTTTTTAAATTAAATGCACATTTTTCTCTCTACTTATTCGGAAATTTGCAAATGACTTGTCATTTTTCGCATATTATATTCGGGCATATTTAGAGTAGAAGCACAGCTTGCTGTGGTAGAAGTGCCAGCATCCATTGTAACAAATGCACGACTGTCATTTATTTATACTTTTGGTTGCCATCACTATCCATAGCACACTGGACGGAAAAAGTGAGAATTTTCTTTTCCATGTACGCTTTAGAGCATAAAATAAGGATGCCGCGGCGTTCGTCGATTTTGGGATTTCATTTGAAATTACTAATTAGTTATTTTGCGCACGGCTGTAGAAAAAACAATTATTGTACAGGGTGGCCCGTTTAAGAGAGGCCTATAACTTATCTCGAAAACGACGGGGGTTGCAAAAAAAATTAAATACAAAAGTTGTTCCTAGTAAATAATCTTAATTTTTTTTATATTTTTTAATCGACACTTTTTTATATACAGGGTGATCAAACAAAGTTATATGTTTTCCAATGAAACACCCTATATTTTATTACATTTTTGAATTCTATTTAAAATTCTAAGCATATTTGATATATGATGGTATACTTCTAGAGTTAGTACTTTCACAGCTATAAACAGTTGAAAATCGGTAGTTTGGTTCCTTTTCACTCTGGTATCAAGAATACCATTAGAGATTGAGCAATCTGAATTCCACATTCCTATCTTAACTTTTCAAGAGCTATCGGACGGTACTAACTGGCAGGTGGTACGATGGGTACCAAATCTGGTACCTCGGAATGTGAAATTAATTTTACTTCATCTCTAATGGTCTTCTTGCTATCAAGGTGAAACTTAGCCGAAGTACCGATTTTCAACTGTTTATAGCTGTGAAAGTACTATCTCTACATCAAATATTCTGAGAATTTTAAGTAGAATCCAAAAATGTAATAAAAATATAGTGTGTTTCATTAAAAAATGTAACTTTGTTTGACCACCCTGTATATAAAAAAATTGACAATTAAAAAAATGCAAAGAAAACAAGCAAAAAAATAAAGATTATTTTACTAGGAACCACTTTTGTATGTAGTTTTTTTTTGCAACCCCCGTAGTTTTCGAGATAATATATAGGCCCCTCTTAAAAGGGCCCCCATGTACAAAATTAACATAATTTAAAACTCATATCCATAGCTTTTCAAACCTTAAATTATATTAATTATTAGCTTCAAATACACGTACCTCTAAATCGCTTACAAAAGGTTGTTTTACATTTATACAAGAGGTGTGTACTTTTATGTTTAATCAAAGAAAATTCTACTACTTTTCTTTGGTATAATATAATAATGTTGTCTTAGGGCAAGGACATGGCTCATAAGTAGTCAAAGAGAAGACTTGTTAAATAAGGACAGTGACAGACTTTATCAGAACTACAGCCTTTGCAGTATCCATTTCGAGCCAAAAATGTTTACAAACATACAAACAGCCAGTTTTGTCGTTTAAACCATATTGCAGTACCTACGATTTTTAGAGCATTCGAGGAATCCTCAACAAAATGATCATCCTATTGTTCTTGAGAGCCCGTTATTTTGTTTTATATAGATACATATTTGATAACAAACCTATGGTATACCTTAAATAGTTATTTTTAGTGATGGGCATAACCGAATTATTTTGATAACCGAATTATTTGTATTCAAATAATATTAATAACCGAATGATTATTTGAATAATCATTCGAATAAATTCAGGTTAGCGATCGCAGCCGGTTATGAAGGAGGTTCAGCGTCATGGGCATCTTAATCGTAACTCGTAACTGCTGTAATTGGCTTATTAGGCATGGCTTAATAAATAATTAAATAACAATAGAATACGAGTAAATATTTGATTGCGAAATATTATTAAACAAAATATAATAAACAGCATTTTACGTTTTTCAATCAAAAATACTTAAACTCCAAAATATGATTCTTGGATGTGTTGATTACATATATAATGAACATAATTATTAAAAATCTACATTGCAAAAAAGTATTTCTCCCTGGCGATGTATTTATAGTTCTATATAATATTAATAATTAATAGTACATATTATATTGTTATAGTTATATTACGACTTATGTATGCTCCTACATTCTAAATTCCAATATATAACCTAAAAACTAAACAAACATTAGGTGATAATTGATGTTATGTATTGGAAAGCAGAAAGCAGGCCGTATTCATTACGAAATTGCTGTATTTGCACTTTTTAGGCGTCCAGGCGCCGAAAATTGGATATTTTTTTTATGTTAGGTACGCAATAAAAGTAAATTATGTAATCTTAACTTAATATTCACTAGTTTTCAACCCTCCCAAGTTCGGCTTCCACATTCTACCGGTACATTTGAAATTTTAAAACTCATCTTTTATTCGAGCTAAACATCGAAACTTGCTTCATAACTCATAACTAAATTAAAACGGCTCCTTGCTCGTTGTTCATTCGACGCGACGCGACAGCGAGGTTTGTTCGTTCGTGTTCGTATTTGAAGTCGTACGTATCAGGTTCAGGTTATTTTTCATTCGAATACTTGTGGAATGAAAACCGAATAATACAGGTTATTTTAATAACCGGATAACAGGTTATTTTTCATTCGAATAAGCCCATCACTAGTTATTTTTGTAAAATAAGTCAATATTTCTATGATTTCAGTGGTTTATATTTCCTTTCTTCCCGCTTAAGACAATATCTTATATAAGAAAAAACTAAGTATAGATACCTATATTTAAAACAAAAAGTTGATATCCATTTTTTGGTTCAGCGAGAATGTAAGTACACAAATATTCAAATAAAAATGAACTAAAACCGTTGATTGCATCCAATCAACGATAAAACTAAAAAAAAAAAAGATATAATATCAAAACTCCAATCCTGCCTATTTAAAACTGAATACTCCTTATCCCAGCCCTGTCGTCGGTCACGTCAGATTTTTATTTCCACTTTGACAGGAGAGTCGGCTAGCTGATTGTTTGGTAAGCTGTGGTATTACCTTACTAAGAGTATTAATTAATTACTACTGGAGGGCACCACCATATGCCGCTGGTGCCAAGTGTCATAGCCATGCATATTCTCATGGGTATGAAAAAATAATTCATGCTTTTTGGCATAGAGAAGATTGTCTAAAATATACTGGGATGTTGGTAGTGTAAGTATGTCCAGTGAGATATAAGCATGCTTACAACACTCTCTAAATACAAGGCCAGCCAGAATTTGAATGGCTTTACGTTAAAGCGCAAAATTCCTACTGGCCTTGCCCCCAAACAGGAATCACCAATGAGAGGTGCGAGTGGGATACTGAGTAATATGCCAGAAGGCACATTATTAGCAAAAGAAAGAGGACTCACCCCAAGGTTGCGCTGAGTTTACCAATATGGGCACCCCATTGAAATTTAGAGTCAAGCAACACTTTCCAGCCCATCATTCTTGCTGTGTGTATTTTCGCATTGAAAGATGTGACAAGTTGTGTTTTAGTATCATTTAATAGTATATTATTTTATATGGAGGAAAAGTAATACTTTTCATGGCGCGCTCATGTTTAACAGCCAAACGGAGTGAGGCTGGTAATAGAGAGCAAGCCATGAAAAGTAACTTTTCCTCCAAATAAAATATGCTGTTTTTTCTTCAAATGTCGACAAGTTAATGCAAAAACGTCTCTTTTTAATAGTAATAATCATTATTATTAAAGATAAGTGGGTTCGCAAGGCGGCTTAGACCGGTGCGGTGTCGGTGAATAGGCACAGGTTGTTGCTATAGTAATGTAACATAAAGCTGTCAGTGGACACTGTCAACAATAATTATATTTTTAAAATGGCGTCTTCGATTGCATTTTAATTCCGTATTGATAAGCAGTTATTGAGTAAGTTCGATTAAATAATAACCAATTTCTTCCTAAATTAGTGATTTTTAGAAATGCAGTCACAAATTGAGTGATAAATACAAATTTTAGTTTAATAACTCTTGAGTTGTTGACGCTTATTTTGTTGTTTAGGTCTGTTCTGTATTATTCAGATGCCCAGACGTTTAAAACAATATTAGGTTTGTTCTAGCAGCGATTTCAAACCAAAGACATTTAACCTGAAGAGACGGGACAAATGGTTCTTTGTTTTCCCCCAACATTGAGGCACATTCTATGGTCGATAGATATAGCGTTGCCAAATTTTAAGTTTACGAGTTACTGTACATACTTTTTTCATATTAAATTATAACACTAAATACTTATTTTCCCCATTTTTGATTCATCAAAACCGGTTCTGAAGTTCTTACATGTCAATCTGGCAATGCCGCTTCCCTTGGTTCCGCCTTGTTTTACCCCCAAAATATTTATAGTATGCACGTAGTAAAGTAACTGCACCAATAGATTGAGAGCACTGGAGGTCGACGACCGACTGCTCTTCCCCATTATACTAACTTGGTTACGTTCCAAAACCAGTGAAGGCACTGCTGTAAATATGTTTATCTACTTTAATTATATTATATACCTACCTAATACGGGTACTTATTAATACAATAGCTTTATAGAAATACCCTAACAATTTACTGGTTTAGCAAATCTAAATAACCAATTACAATTGCCAATACTCTAGATTTAATCTTTTTTTCTAGATATACCAGTTTATTTAGGAGATTTTTTTCAGTGATAGTAGCATTTATAATGAAATGAAAATATATTTTTAATAGGTATTTAATAGAAGAAAATAGTTATTAAGCTACTTTTTGAATATGTCATTAACCAGATATTTGTCATATTTATATGTTTTTAAATAAAATTTGTATGCTTCAGTTCCTTTTTATTTGTCTCAAAAATAATGATAAGCAATTTATTTTTAGGCTAGCAGTGGTATGATTTAATTTTTCGTTTAACCATTGAGAGCAGAAAAACCCTATGTGTCACAAAAACGTTTAAATCGGGATAAAATTTCGTATTTTTGGTATCTCATAAATTTCGTGTTCAAATTTGAAATTATTCAGGAAATAAGTTTTCTAAATTTGTAAAAAATAGAACGCCCGTACCATAGGCCCCATTCTAGGGTTTCGCCCCCGGGGCCCCATTTTAGGGCTTCGCCCTCGGAGCCTCTTTTTCAAAATATTTGGAAAATAGGGACCCCACTCCGGTGGCCCCATTTTAGAACTGTGCCCCTAGTTATAGTTTAGCGAGAATCTCTTACGTAAGTATAGTGTGCTACACGTGCTGAAAAGACTTTTTACACTCATGAGACTTTATGACACTCGTTTACGGCTCGTGTCACCAAACTGTCTCATTCGTGTGAATTTTCAGCACTTGTTGCACAATATACTATTTCTATTTTGGTATCATAAAGAAGTCTTTTCGATACGCAAAGTAGTGTCGAAAAGAAGCTCTTTTCGACACTATTTTTGATGACTGGTTGCTATGATATTAACAAAATTGTGCAATGTCAAAGCTCACTAGCAAAAATTTCGACACCGTTTTGAATGGGATTCCTAATAATACAGACGTCAAAAGTGACAAGATGGCCGTCCAACTTTTGATCGCGACTTGAATAAATTAATGTTTTTCATTAAAAAAACGTGCAAAATAGCACTCTTCGTCCAGTTTTGTTTGGTTTCAAATGGACGTTTTAAAGCCTGAATTTGTGAGATGCGACGCGACGTGTAGCTTTTTTGTATTTCATGAGTGATTTCCTATAAATATTTTTTATAAACTTTATATCAAAGTAACGATGGTCTTGCGGTGTGAGGTATGCAAAATCTCCAGCTATTATCATCCGAACCTGAGTTTCCACAAGTAAGTAAAAGTAAATGAAACACAGTAGTACAGTGGGCACCATTTTGTGATGTGATTAATTAATATTTTATAATACTTACCTATGTATGTGATATTAATGGATAATCTGATATGTTTGCAGTCATTTACCAACCTCTATTAAATCAATTTTGAAGTGAATACTTCTTTGGTTTCATGGCAGTGGTTTTGCAAGGACACGGAAAAATTTCGTGACACAGCAAAATAACTATTTTGTGTTAACTAACCTTCAGAACCCATATCTAACCCAAACTAACTCAATCTAACCCACACACTATAAATAAAACATAAATATATTTTAAATAATGCACCCGAATAAATACCATCATTTCAAATTAAACGTATTTACTTTATTGAAATTATTATTATGATGGACTCACATTTTCAAAGTCTACGTCTATGAACTGTCCTTGCTTTCGTTCAGGCGGGGGCGGGCAATACTACATTTAGTAGTGGGGACGAAGTTTGACAAAAGTTTGTACACGATACATAAAAATATAAGGAGGCGGGACAATCGTTTTGTTGATATTTTTGCAAGATTTCGGATTTTTATGAATGAGTTGTCGGGTCTCTTTAGGTTAAATGTTTTTGTTTCAAACGGTTTCAAACCGTCCGGAGTTTGCGCATAACGATATAAGGGTCGCTTATATGGCTATGCGCGTTTGAAGAAAAAAATAGTTTATTTAAGAAAACCACTCTTTAGCTCTTTTCTGCGCGAAAAAAGGCTCTCAAGTTGTCAAAAGATCATTTGTGACAGAGAAGATGGTCGTGTCATCAGCGATAATTGTATCTATCCAGATCGTCCAAAAGTTATTTATTTCTATCACTTAAACTAATAACTTTACGAAAACAGTTTCAACAATTTTAAAAGTTTACAACACACCAGAAGTGAAATTTCATCCGCACCAAACAAAAACCGAGAATGCATGCCTGCACAGTGTATATATTTTTTTTGCCATATGTTTTTTTTTTTGAATAATAAAATAAAACTTTTATTGTATTGGGGGAGGCACGAAGTGTAGGACAAGTATGTTAATGATAAATGTATAGTAATACATTTTTATTTTATGTAATTGGCTGACAAGAATAGTAGAACATTACTATGCATTAAAGCTCTGCGCGGACGACATGGAAGAGACCGAGATAAAAAAAAAGTTATCCCATTCGCCTCGTGGTGTCACCGTATAACTCTCTCCTTCTGTCTTTACCAAGGCTCTGAACTTTCGATCACCTCGACGTATGACACATTTTGTAACGTTACGCGTTAACCGTGTCACATATTTTGTAACTTTCGTAATCCGTTCACCAGATTGCTCTCCAGGTAACGAAGTTTCACTTAAAAATATTTTATAGCGATGCTCCGCGATATAGGCTAATTCGTTTACATAAAACACATTTTTCTGTACAGGGTGGCCCGTTAAATATGGGATGACACCATATCTCAGAATCGACGGGGGAGACCTAAAAAGTTTAATACAAATGTTGTTTGGATTTTCTTAAACTTTTAGAATATTATATTTTTATATATACGTATTTTCGTGGACAAGTATCAATTTCCTTATTTTAAATAGAATACCCTATATATTAAGGCATTTTTTAATTCCTCGGAAAATTCTAGATATATAATATCCTATACCTAAGACCTAAGTCTAACCGTTTTTAACATATTTTGAATTTTATGCTTAAAATGACGTTTGCAGATCTAAATATAACCCCAGATAAAACTAGATTTTATCTGGGAGATAACTATCACTTTGTCCTATATTGAAATCCATTATTATTTAATTGGAGATGGTTTTCCTGTAGAAGGGGATCTATTTTAGTGGATTGTGTTGATATTTTTATAATAAATAAATACAGGGTGATCAAAAACTAACATTCAAAATGTAAATGAAAAAATCGTTGTCATATTTTTCAAATGGAAACCACTATTTTCATAATTTCATCTTCTTTAGCATTAAAAATAAAGGCGACTTTGTATAAAGTTGTCTATTCGAAAAACTTTTAGTTTTTGAAATATTGGCAATTTAACATTTTTCTATTGTAAATATGCTATACGGCTTTTAAGTTTTGTTATTAGTTGGCCATGACGGCAAGGCGTGGTGATAAAAAATCAATCGAGCACTACAGAAATGGCACTATTTCTTGTCGTCTGACAATACACCTACTTACTACACCAGCCGGGACGATTAAGTTACTAACTTTTCGTCGGGCGCAGCTGTTCCAGCAGATACAGCAGTCTTTCTTTTGCATCGTGTGTGGTAACCTATAGTGTTAAAATCCCCATCGCATAGGTATCCTTCCATTTTTAGACCAGCTATCAATACGTCCATGGCAGTTTATGTTAAAAGGTTTGATTTGCACGTGGCAAACATTTTGATCTCTTGAATACACTGCACCTGATTACGTTATAATTTACAAATTATAAATATCGCATTTCAGCATAGAACAGAACACTACCATTGGCCAACATTTTACATGTCTAGACACATTATAGGAGGCTACCTATGCGGTGGGAACTATAGGTTACCAAACACGATGCAAAAGAAAGACTGTTGAAGCGACAAGAATTAGTGTAATTTATGTAGTGCTCGATTGTTTTTTTTTACAATAGAAAAATGTTAAATTGCCAATATTTCAAAAATTATGTAATAATAATAATAATAACATATACTTTGTACATGTGAGAAATGTGATTGAGGAAGAAAAAAGCCGTATATAGAATCGCGGTAATTAAAATTCGACAATACTAGAGATTCACATAATTTCTTTTTTAAATTTATATGCAAAACATGTCTGTTACTGAAAAGCATCTTTAAAGGTGGAATTCCCTCGGAGCGGCTATCGCTGACGATAATCGCGTAGTGATTATCGCTCAGCGATAATCGCTATAGGTATGTTTTCCAACCAGCGTTCGCGACATTAAATTTCAAGCGAGTATCGGTAATTTTAGATGCGTCAAGTTGGCCCCCCACATCCGAATTTCCTAAAAAATTTGTAATCATTTACTGTGCTCAAAGTGTGCTTTACTGTGCCGATGATATTTTGAACTGTGCTGTTTCGATACCAAAGTTATAGGGAAAAATAAGATGGGGGGCTAACTGGACGCTCAGGCCCCCCAATATTTCGGAAATCAGATCATACAAGAATGAATTCTGATTTAATCGGCAGTGTGCTGAACTGTGCCGAATTAGGTTTTTCTGAAAATTTTAATTTTAGGCCATTTTCTGCTAGTTTCCCACCCCCACATTCGAATTTCCTGAAAAAATTTTAACCACTCCTCAAAGAGTGCTTTACTGTGCAAATAATATTTTGATATATTCCGTTTCGATACCAAAGTTATAGGAAAAATATGTTGGGGGGCTAACTTGACGCCCAGCCCCCCCCCCCCCCCCACCCCCCCATATATCGGAAATCACATCGTACAAAAATTAATTGTAATTAAATCGGTAGTGTGCTGGATTAGGGTTTTCTCAACTTCAATTTTTGGCAATTTTCTAATAATTTCTAAACAATTTTTGGCCATTTTCTAAAAAGAACCTAATGACGCTCAACCCCCCAAATTTTTAGCCATTTTCTGATATAAACCTAACAGGGGGCTAACTTGACGCTCGCCCCTCCCCTAAATTTTGGAAATCAGTTCAAACAAAAATGATTTGTGATTTAATCGGCAGTGTGCTTTGCTCTGCCGATGATATTTTAGAAGGCTATAAAATGAAAACAGTTCAAGATAGAAAAGTAACATTTTCACAT
>MU183989.1:3324-24826 GCA_016904865.1 Pissodes strobi
GAGACAAGTGATGTCTATATTTTTAAACAATACACCCGAATTTCACAATAATGGCCACCAGAAAAATATAAGGGAAGAGATATCTTATTATTCAAATATACGTATGTAAACAGTACATATTTAACTTGCAGATCATCCACTAAAACTTCCTTATTAATCAATTCGCTAATTTCAGTTTGAGGGAGAGACAAGTAATGTTTATATTTTTAAACAATACACGCGAATTGTCACAATAATGGCCACCAGAGGCCACCCTAGAGGGCTTGGTCGCTATGTCTTGATTAATAGTATCTGTAGACTAAGAGGTAAGACAGTTGGAACTGAAAGCACCTCATAAATAGCAGGTGGAAAGATACACTTGCCTCATACAGGGTCGTAGCACCTGAAAACAGACTGAGATTGAAGGGAGCATACCTCGGAGCATACGCAGTTTTCTATGTTTCAACAGAAGTGTACACAATCTTGATGGCTGCAACAATGGACGAGATCAGACGAAGAAAAGAAGAGGAGGAGTAACTGGCTCTGATAGCCAGCACGGTCTGTGCACCCAGGACTAACGCTAAATTGGTCCAGGAGGCAGGGTGGCGTGTCATGGAAAAGACGGGGCTGGGCTGGACAAAGAACTCCAAATGATTGCATTGCGGAGGCTAATATACCATGAACCTTTAAACTAATCTAATTCAAGAGGATCATTTGAGCAGGAATAATAAAAATCTGTTTGGAAAATTCTGGCCAGGGTGTCATTTCGCACCCTGTATTTATTATTTCACATTATATGCAGTCATGCAAGTTGCAGCATATAGCCTGCGCACCTCCATTCCTTCAGTCTTCTAGAGATTCTGATTTAGTTGTTCAAATTTTGCTTAAAATATCTCCATTAGAGTAAGTAGAAGGGAGCTAAATCTGTTGATCTAGCAGGCCATTGAATTAACTCTCTTTTATATATGACTTGTAAAGAAATTGTACACTTATCCCAAGTTTCCCATCCTCGAAGTACTCTCGCAGAATTATTCCCATCTATCCCAAAGCGAGCGTATACCTCCTCGAATGAAGGAAATACTTTTATTCATTCGCTTAATGTATTTAGCGGGATAATTCACGTCCCTTTCACACCTCCCGAGATGTAGATAGGCGATTCGCCTCGGATTGCCGTCGCCATTAATTAATGTAACACATAAAATAGTGTCGACGGCTAATCGCGTTAAAGGGACTTATTTCGTTTCGTTCCAGACTACCGTAAACGGATTCACCTAAAAAAAGCGGCAAAGCCAGACTCGGTGAAGAAGAAACTAGTGACCCAGTGTCAAACGAAGCCACGCAAACGTGCCCCCTAGAATTGGATTTGCTAATGGCCGTTTGGCTAATGCTGCTGTTATTACTATAAGATTTAAGACTTATTCAAAACATATAACAAAGTTAATATTTATTTTCATTAAATGAAGAGGAAATACATTTTGAAGAAGTTGATAACGTGACACTTTCGACCTGGAATTTTTTAGTAAAATATCGAGAGCCGCCTCATTTCCCAGAATTGTTCCGAGAATAAAATTCCAGTTGTGTAAACAAAAGATATTTTTCAAAAAAATTATTCAAAATATATAATAAATTTTAAATCTTCATTAACATTTTCATTGAATGAAGAAGAGACAAAAGTCTAAGAAGTTAAAACTGTGAAATATTCTTCCGCAATTTTTGAATACGGTTTTTGGTAAAGTGTCGAGGGCCGTTACCTTCCCTTCTTTGAGGATTATTTTGCTAATAAAATTCTTGGTGCAAATAAAAACACAGTCTTACAACAATTATTCAAAACATATAACAAAGTTAATATCTATTTTCATTATTACTTTCAGGATTGTTTGTGTAAATAAAAACAGATTTTTTAAAACAATTACTCAAAATATATAACGAAGTTAAAATTTATCTTCATTAACATTTTCATTAAATGAAGAAGAGATAAAATTCGAAGAAGTTAAAACTGTGAAATATTTTTCCACAATTTTTGCACAGGATTTCTGGAATTTTTTGGTAAAGTATCAAAAGCCGTTACCTTCAATTCTTTGAGGATTATTTTGCGAATAAAATTCTTGTGTAAATAAAAACACAGTTTTAACAACAATTATTCAAAAAATATAACAAAGTTAATATTTGTTTTCATTATCACCTTCAGAATTATTTGTGTAAATTGAGTTTTAAAAACAATTACTCAAAATATATAACGAAGTTAAAATTAATCTACATTAGCATTTTCATTAAATGAAGAAGAGACAAAACTGTGAAATATTCTTCGGCAATTTTTGCATAGGATTTTTGAAATTTTTGGTAAAGTATCGAGAGCCGTTACCTCCTTTTTTTGAGGATTGTTTTGGGAATAAAATTCTCGTTGTGTTAATAAAAACACAGTTTTAACAACAATTATTTAAAAAATATAACAAAGTTAATGTTTTTTCTCATTATCATTTTCAGGACTGTTTGTGTAAATAAAAACAGAATTTTTAAAGCAATTACTCAAAATATATAACCAAGTTAAAATTTATCTTTATTAACATTTTCATTAAATGAAGAAGAGACAAAATTCGAAGAAGTTAAAACTGTGAAATATTCTTCCGCAATTTTTGCATAGAGTAAAGTATCAAAAGCCATTACCTTCCCTTCTTTGATGATTATTTTGAGAATAAAAGTCTCGTTGTGTAAATAAAAATACAGTTTTAACAACAATTATTCAAAAAATATAACAAAGTTAATATCTATTTTCATTATCACTTTCAGAATTGTTTGTGTAAATAAAAACAGAGTTTTAAAAACACTTATTCAAAATATATAACAAATTTTAAATTTATCTTCATTAACATTTTCATTAAATGAAGAAGAGGCAAAATTCGAAGAAGTTAAAACTGTGAAATATTCTTCTGCAATTTCTGCATAGGATTTCTGTAATTTTATGTTAAAGTATCAAAAGCCGTTACCTTCCTTCCTTCTTTGAGGACTATTTTGGGAATAAAAGTCTCGTTGTGTAAATAAAAACACAGTTTTAACAACAATTATTGAAAAAATGTAACAAAGTTAATGTCTATTTTCATTATCACTTTCAAGGTTGTTTGAGTAAATAAAAACTCCCTTCTTTGAGGATTATTTTGGGAATAAAATTACTGTTGTGTAAATTAAAAACACAGCTTTCAAAACCATTATTCAAAATAAATCACATTTGAAATTTATTCCCATTTAAATTTTTATTAAATTGAGAAATAAGCCAGGTAGAGCTGTGAAGTTTTCAACATAGATTTTTTCATAGAAGTTTCCGGATTTTTTTGGTAAAATACCGAGAAACGATCGCTTCGCATCTTTGAGGGTTGTTCTGATTATAGAATTTTCGTCTTACGTTTCGAGTTAAACAACCTTCATAGCAACCAGCAATAATGACCCTGATACTCCCAAAATCCAGATTGGTGGCATATTGTGTTATGTAAAGGTGGTTTTGTCAAAAATCTAGTGTAATTTTATAAATATTTATATATTTCGAAAATGGCTAAAAGCAGTTGTTGAATGAAATTTTACCTCACTTAAGAAAATTAGACTATTCGCCCTTCGGGTGTTGGGCGAAATATGTAGATAACTGATTGTGTTGAATACATGCAATAATAATTGCATGCAACCTAAATAGCACGATGCATAAACTAAAGGAATATTAAGAAAAAGCACACAAAAACGTAGGTACAAACATTTTCCTTCATTATCTCGCTCTTACCCACTTTATAAATATGCATTCGTTGCGAAGACAAAGTAGGCAACAATTAAACATAAGTTTCCCGAAGTGTCACCTGCATTATTATAAATTACGTTAGTTTATGCGAAATGAGCGCCTTCCATCCTGACGTAAAACCGCGGGGCACGCAGCAACGCCGCAAAACTTATTATAATTCCTTTTCATAAATAAAAATGTCGCGGTCGCGTACAAGAAAAATGCGCCATTTGCATTCAAAAGGAGCTGTTTGTCATTGGCCACGTATATATGCAGATTCAGGACATTTTTTGTTTTAAAGTATTTGACTTTATCGTTAGGTTGACGCTCGCGAGGGGTTAGTGGACATTATACAGCATGTGTATGGAAGAGAGAAGATTTCTTTTTATTGGAATTTATTGATGATGCAATAAGAATTTAACACTAAAAATAGTAGGTGTCCAGGTCAGCTCTAAATTATTCATAATTTTTGAAGAAGATCCAAAAATATCCTATAATTTTGAAAAAAAAAGCTGAATTTATCCACAATATTCTCAAAAAATCGATGGTAGGTGTCCATAATTTGGAAAACAAGTTTTAAATTATGCATGAATTCAAGAAAAAAGTAGTATTTTTTAATACATCAGAACTGTAGCCCTTCTACACATTCATACCCTTCTAAAAGTCAAAGGTATCCATTATTTTCAAAAAAGTCAAATTTTTCCATAATAATTTACTGAAAAAAACCATGTTCTGAAAATCAAATTTACCCAAATTTCCAGAAAAAGTCGAACATGTTAATAATTTACTGAAAAAAGCATTTATAATATCCATATTTTAGAGGACAAGCTCTAAATTACACATATCGTAATTATTTCAATTGTTACTCTTTTGCTAATTCGTACTTATGAGATTAGTCAACTATTCAAAAATATCCCATGATTTCAAAAATAAAGTATCCATAATATTCTCCAAAAATCGATAGTAGATATCCATAATTTAAACAACAAGCTCTAAATTACGCGTAATTTCGATAAAATGGATGGATTTTTAATGCTGTTTTAAACAGTCAACGGTATCCATAATTTACAGAAAAAGGCGAAGTTAATTATAATTTACTGAAAAAATTGATAGTAGGTATACACAGTGTTATAAATGGAAATATTTCCACCGGAAATGGAAACATTGGAAATTTCCAAAGGCCTACTGGAAATATTGGAAACATTGGAATTATTTCATATTACGTATTAATCGGGGCCAAAATAAATAACTTAAGACAATATATATTTGTGAATGGCTTAAAATCGTAGAAGGAGACCATATGCCATCCATGTCGCTGCTAAGGCTTTTAGTAATATTAAGAAAGTGATCCAAGAACATTTTTCGCCGTCATCCCCGCTCAACGAAGAGGAAATAACTACATTAATGGAGTTAATAGCTAAAAGAAAAACTGAATTTGTTCTTCCTATTCCTTATGCTGCAGATTTACTTCACCCAAAATCACAAGGGACAAAGCTTGATGAATCGCAAATCTTCTACATCAATGAATGTATACTTCACGTTGGAAAAAATAAACTACATCTTAAACAGGAAGATCTTATTGACAAAATTGCAGATTACCGTTGCAAAAGTGGTAAATTGTTTTGCAAAGATTTCAATTGGAAGAGCAGCCTTGAAAAGCTCGTGTCCTGGTGGAAAGGACTTTGTTCTTGAATTTCTTTATAATAAGTGGCGTCATGCATTTTGATGATGCCAGCTTCTTCGGCCGCTACTGAGCAAAGTTTCAGCATCTACAGTCATATCCATCCAAAAAAGAGGAATAGGTTAACAAATGAAAGATCAACTAAGTTACTCTATGTATCTCATAACCAAAACTTACTAAAAAAATAGAAAGTGGCAGCAGATCACTTTATACTTTTGACGAAAATACAGAAAATAGCGCAGATATTATTGACGAAGATATAGAAGAAATGAGGGAGGAAGTTGATTGGCAAAAGGGGAGTCATGATGATAATATAGGCGATGTGTCAAGTGATGATGTTAATGAAGAGGCCTTCCCAAATACTCAAGGCACTACAACATTAAATGAAGACAGTGACGAAGGCATGCCTCTCTCTCGATTTGCGCCTATTTCAACTCGCAGATTTTATTCGTAGTTTATTTTTTGTTAGTTTTTACAAAATATCCTCATTTCCTACATGTATTTATATTCTTATAAGTATTGCGCTTGCTTATTTTTGTGATATAATTTGAATTAGTTGTTTTTTATTAGCTGTTTTGTCATTTAATAAATATTTCCAATATTTCCGATATTTCCCGAAATATTTCATAATTTAAAGAATAAGCACTAAAATTGCGCATAATTTTGAGAAAAAAGATGGATTTTTGATACTGTTCTGAACAGTCAATGGTATCAATAATTTCCAGAACAAAGCTAAATTATCCATAATTTAATAAAAAAATCTATAGTAGGTATCCACAATTTAAACAGTAAGCTCTAAATTGCGCTTAATTCTGAGAAAAAAAAAGGATTTTTAATACTGTTCCAAATAGTAAATGGTATCCATAATTTGCAGAAAATGGCCAAATTATTCGTAATTTAGTTAAAAAATCCGTCGAGTCCATATTTTGGAGAACACACTTTAAATTACGCATAATTTCCATTAAATAGAGGGGTTTTTATTCGTGTTCCTAAAAGCCAGTGGTATTCGTAATTTCCAGAAAAGGCTAAATGATTCATAATTTATTTAAAAAAATCGATAGTATCCATATTTTTGGGGAACAGGTTCTATATTACGCATAATTTCAATAAGAGAGATGGATTTTTAACACTCTTCAAAATAGTCAATGGTAGCCATAGTTTCCAGAGAATGGCTAAATTATTCATAATTAACTGGAAAAATCCATAGAGTCCATATTTTGGAGAACAAACTTTAAATTACGCATAATTTCAATAACAGAGATGGATTTTTAACACTGTTTTAAAAGTCAGTGGTATCCATAATTTCCAGAAAATTGCTTAATTATCCATAAAGTATTGAAAAAATTGATGGTATCTTTATTTTTAGAGAACAAACTATAAATTACGCATAATTTCAAATAATTTAGTGAAAAAATCGATAGTATCCATATTTTTGGGGAACAAGCTCTAAATTACGCATAATTTCAATGAGGAAGATGGATTTTCAACACTGTTCCAAATAGCCAATGGTAACCATAATTTCCAGAAAATGTCTAAATTATCCATAACTTATTGAAAAAATCGATATTATCCATATTTTTGGGGAACAAGCTCTAAATTACGCATAATTTCAATAAGAGAGATGGATTTTTAACACTGTTCCAAATAGTCAATGGTATCCATAATTTCCAGAAAAGGCTAATATATCAATTTTTTACTGTACTGGTATCCATAATTTAAAGAACAAGCTCTAAATTTTGCATAATTCTGAGAACAGAGGCGTATTTTTAATACTGTTCCAAACAGTCAATGGTATCCATAATATCCAAAAAAGTCTACATTTTCCATAATTTACTGAAAAAGTCGATAGTATCCATATTTTAGGGAACAAGCTCTAAATTATGCTTAATTTCGATAAGAGAGATGGATTTTTAATACTGCACCAAACAGTCTGTGGCATCCATAATTTCCAGAACTTACTGAAAAAATCGATAGAGTCCATATTTTGGAGAACAACCTTTGAATTACGCATAATTTCAATAAAATAGATGGATTTTTAATACTGTTCCAAACTGTCAATGGTATCAATAATTTCCAGCAGAACTTTTTTTTTGTTTATTATTTTTTTCTTCATTTCGTTTTATGATACTTTTATTAACTTTCCTAACAATTTTTGTTTTTTTTTTATTTTTTTTTTCTTATTTCGTTTTATAATACTTTTATTAACTTTCCGAACATTTTGTTCCGTTTTTTTAAATCTATCCCTTTTTTTCAAAAATGTTTCTTTTGTTTTATAAAGCATTTTTTTAATCCCATTTTTGCCATTTCCGACCTCGTAGCTGAACTCCTTCGTCTTTTTTTCGCCGAAAAGCGCGTTTCCCTAACTTTTTTTTTATTTTTTTTTCTTCTTTCCTTTTATAATATTTATTAACTTTTCGATCAATTTTTTTACGTTTTTTTCCAACTTTTTCCCATTTCATCGCTTGTCAGATTTTCAATCCGAGGCTCCGTTGCAAAAAAACGGTTTTCCCCGAAATGCCACCTTAAATTAGATCCCTGCCCCCCCCCCCCCTCCTCCCCCAAAGGTAGCCCCTCATGAGGCGCACCTACCATAAAAATTTCGACCCCCGTAGCTCTTCCCCGAAATAAATTATTTTATGATTTTTTTCTTCTCCCCTACTCCTGGCCGAATGGTGTTAGGGGGGGGGGGGAGTGGTACGGGGTTCAGCATTCGTCCAGGCTCCTCATTTTACCCCGGCTACATGTCAACCCTCTAACTATACTGGAACATGCTTCAGTAAAGTGTTTCACTTTGATTTCCGTTTCACTTTGATAAGCGTCAGCTGTTGGAAAGTATCCGTAGTTTCGAGAAAACGATCGAAATTATCCAGAATTTCATAAAAAAAGTTGCGAATAATTTTTATTCGCAATTTGGGGAATAAGCTTTAAATTATATATATAATTTCGATAAAAATATCAAAATTATTTGAATTGTGGATCTTCTGTTCATTCATACTTGTGAGATTAGTCAACTGATTAAGAGTATCCAAAAGTATCCCATAATTTCGAAAAAAAGTGGAATTTATCAATGTTATCCTCAAAAAATTGATAGTAGGTATCCATAATTTGGAGGACAAGCTTTAAATTATGCATAATTACGAGAAAAGAATAGTATTTTTTAATAAATCAAAACTGTAACCCTTCTATACATTCATATTCTTCTAAAAATCAAAGGTATTCATCATTTCCAGAAAAAGTCAAGTTTGTCCATCATTTAGTGGAAAAAATTAGTAGTATCCATATTTTGGAGACCAAGCGTTAAATTACCCATAATTTTCAGAGAAATATAAGATTTTTTAAGAAATATCTTTCTGCACATTAAATCCTTTGATGGAAAGTATCTGTGATTTCGAGGAAACCGTCAAAATGATCCAGAATTTCATAAGAAAAGTTAAAAGTATCCGTAGTTTGGAGAAAAGACTCTAAATATTCTATAATTTTGTTAAAAAAGTTTTGAAGTTAAATTCAATTGTGACCCTTCTTCTTCCTTATAAGTATCCTATGATTTCGAAAAAAGTCGAAATTATTCATAAAATCCTCAAAAAATCGTTATTAAATATACATAATTTGGAGAACAACTCGAAATAAAGAGATGAGTTTTTTAACGAATCCGAACTGTGACCCTTCTCCATATTCATACTGTTCCAAAAAGTCACAAGTATCCATAATTTCCAGAAAAAGTCGAAATTATTCATAATTTACTGAAAAAAAATCGATAGTATGCACATTTTGGAAAATTAGCTCTAAAGTACGCACAATTTTGAGAAAATAGTAGAATTTTTGAAGAATCAGTACTGGTATCTTTTCTACACATTCAGACTTTTCGACATCAGTCATCATTTTTGGCATCAGTCAGCAGATGAAAAGTGTCAGTGATTTCGACTAATTTGGAGAAAAGGCTCTAAACTATGTATAAGTTCAATAAAAAAAAAACGAAATTATTTCAATTCTGGCGTTTCTACTCATTCGTGCTTTGTATTATTAGTCCGCGGTTGAAGAATGTCCAAATTACCCATAATATTCTAAAAAAAAAATCGATATTAGGTATCCATAAGTTGGAAAACAAGCTCTAAATCATGCATAATTTCGAGAAAAGAGTAGGATTTTCAATAAATCAAATTGTGGCCCTTCTAGACATTCGTACCCATCGAAAAAGTCAAGGTATCAATAATTCCTGGAAAAATTGGAAATTATCCATAATTTATTGGAAAAAGCGATAGTATCCATATTTTGGAGAACAAGCTTTAAAGTACGTATAATGTCAAGAAGAGAATGATCTTTTAAGAAATTAGAACTGGTAACCCTTTTACATATTCAGATTTTTTAACATCAGTCAGCAGATGGAAAGTATCCATGATTTCGAGGAAACGTTCGAAATGCCCATAAGAAAAGTTGAGAGTATCCGTAATTTGGAGAAAAATCTCTAAATTATGTATAATTTCGACAAAAAAAAATTATTTCAATTGTGGCCTTTCTATTCATTCATAATTTGTCTCATTAGTCAAAATTGTTGAGGAAGGGCAGTAAGTACCCCATACTTATGCTTCATTTCGTACTTTTTGATCGGGTGTTAAAAATTTCAATAAATATTTAGAAATTATTAACAATTCGTGTTCTGACCTATTTACGTTTTTAAAGGAGGAGGAAAGGAGGGGATCTGGAAAAATTCTTTCCAACTTTAAGCACACGCCATATCTATTCGTAACGAAAGATATGGTACACGTGCGAATTAATATAACATCGTTCTTTCAGGGTGCGAGAGATTTATGTCGACTTCTGCCGACGGAACTTTGTGTCTAGTCTAAGTTACGGTTTGTTGAAATTGTCTGCAGAACTGTTCAGCATATGGTGTATATAGGTGTGAATTAGGGGTGTTAGAGAATTTATTCCCAGTCAAGCTGGGACGGTTATAAATTATCGATGTTTGAAATTCTGTCTCTTCCTGCATCGCAGTCGTAATATATTTATTTCCGATGACAACAACAACAAAACAGGTTAGCAATAACAGGCTATGGTAGATTGGTGTTGCCGTAACCTTTATTATTGTTGCATCCAAAAGTTAAGTAGGTCGAGCTTCCACCTCCCTCTCCTTAATAGCTCTATCCATTATGACCCCCCAAAAAATATAATAACTTATAAGTGCTTCATTAAGCTCCTTTTTAAACATCTGTTCTACCAGTTCTCGAGCAATTAATAATAATAATAATAGCTGGTTCGGTCCATGCGGAAGTGAAAATTCTCATTGTTCATTCCTCCATGGTGGTTTAACATGTGAGTTAAAAAGCTTTATTTCACGGAATTTATAAACTGTAAAATTTGATTAAAATAAACAAATCTGTCCTTTCCGACGAGATAATCGGCATGATTGATGTCGCGTACCTCCATTTTTCCGTATTTCTTTGCCACATCCGGTAGTTTTTCGTAAAGCTTGTTCGAACCCTGAAATATTAAACCGAAAATAACAAGAAAATATGTTCAATTTAGATTGGGCACAACTAATGCTAAAGTAGAACAAAACTGAAATATTTGTAAGTCTAGAGTTTTGGGTTATAACATAACATATGCAAGGACATGGATTAGTTGGGTGACAGAAGAGTATTGCTCTGTAATAAATATAATGGCAAAGCCTCTTCAAACCCCTTTCAAAGCCTTAAATGTATGGAAAAGCCAATTAACTTACCCACGCGTCAGACATAGTGTCAGTGTCAGAAATAACCAAAAAAATTGGCACTCTAATGGCTCCCAAGGGATAGTCCGGTGGCTCAGACGAGTTATATCGCCTCAAATTTTCATCAACTCCGTAGTCGTACATGCAGAATCTACCCGACTGGATCAGTTGGCCGTAGTGATACATTACTTTGGATGCAACCGCTTGATTTCCTAATGACATAATCATGGGAAATTCTTCCTTAAAAAAAGAAGAAAAACGTACAAACATAATTGAGGTTGTGTGTTGTCATCATTTCTGAATAGACTTACTGGATCCATGCGCATATTCGAATTCCCGAATAGAACCTTGATGACCATCTCCGATAAGGACTGGATCAAATCAGTCGGAAGCAATAATAGAGCTAACTGTTTAGTCAGCCGCATGTAGGGCATAAAATCGTAATTGTGAGCTCCCAATTGAAACAGTTCCATCACGGGCTAAAACAGAAAAAAATTGGAATATAAAGTAAATTAGTTTATAATAATCATTAGAGAATTTACCTAAATGAGCATTGGATTATGTTTAGAAAGGCTCAACCTTGCGCTAATTGATCAATAGATAAATAACTTATGTCCCTTTAAGGTTGTGTCAAGCATGAGCAGACCTAGCCGAGCATTGTAAGATAAGTGTTGCCTCATCGACTTGAGCTTGGTGGCATCAGGGTATTATTTCAATTATTAATATGACGGTTTGCGTCACTTTGTATAATAGAAGTATTTGGCAAACGCTGGGGTCCAACGTTATCACGTTGGGGGAATGTGTGAAATACTAAAGAAATTTTAGTTCCATAAAATAAAATTGACTAAAATATAACCAATGAGATTTTCTTCCTTCTTCATAAGAAAATGTTGGGTTCTGCCAGACACGAGCAGATCTAGCCGGGCATTATAAGATAGGTGTTGCCTCATCGACTTGAACTTGATCGTTATTAAGGTTATTATTTAATTGATTAATATGACGGCTTGCGTCACTTTGTATAATAGATGTATTTGGCAAACATTGGGGTCCAACGTTATCGCGTTGGGGGAATGTGTGAAATACTAAAGACATTTTAGTTCCATAAATAAAATTCACTAAAATTGATCCAACGACACTTCCTTCCTTCTCTATAAGTGGTGCCAGGCACGAGCACATCTAGGCGGGTAGTGCCTCATCGACTCGATCGAATAATTTTTAAGGTGTGGCATCAGTGCACTAATCCAACATTATTTAGTCTTCTCCTAGCATTGAAATCTCATAGCTGCAGCAGTTATCCTAGTATTATCATCAAAAATTAATAATATTATTTTTTAATTGTCAAAAGTCTTGGCATCTCAGGGATTCGAACCGGCGGCATATCGACTGCTAAGCGAACCTAATAACCACTGATCTATGTTTTATGTTCAGCGGTCATACATTTAAATAACAAAATCTTGGTTATAAATAGCCGAATTTGTATGCAAAGATCAAATGACACTCTAGTCCATCCATATAACTTTAAAAACCTCTAATAAAGAAACATTATTCTGTACTACCCTAGGTACTACCATACCCCGTATAGTGTATATAATAAGAAGAACCGAAGACATTATCTTTCATTTTATTCAAATGTGATATTCTACTACATATTTCAATATTCCATAATTTTGCTGAGCAGTGTATACTATACATTACTGTAACATGTAATTTGATTACTAATAAGCCTTACGAAAGATACGTGGAACACGAAATGCACTCAGACAGACAAGTGACAAACAAGCAAAACAATGGTTTTATACTGAATTCGTGAAAATACAGTCAAATAGATAATGCTAAAATCTTCCACGCTCGTTCAATAAATTCGCTTGACAATAGGTATAATTGAATACTTGAAGGCGTCATTGGACAAGGTCCAACACGGTTCAAATTTTATCGTCAGAATTATAGCTTGAATAAATCCTGTGCTTGCTGCTTGCAATCGAAAATATGAGAAGAGGATTACTTGTCTATGAAATAATAAAAACTTAAGATTATATATAAGGTTTCTACTTACTACAATATGAAATAAATAAGCAACTAACCCAAACTAACTCACATATATTGAAATAATAAACTACATATAAAATTGACAGTTTAAATTAAAAAAAGAATTATTAATTGCATTTGAAACTCAGGAACTCCTTGATGTCATGAAAGGGGTTCCTCAACAACACCTCCTAAACCCTGCCCCTGAACACTTTACATTTTCTGGTAAAAGGGAACATAACTAAACGTACGTCCTTTGGAAAACCGAAAACATGAACAGCCAGGAATGCAACACTTTTGAGGCATAATTGTGAAGTGCTTAAAGGCAAAACGTAACAAGACCAAGCGTGGGAAAAATTGAGTTATTAATATCATTGGGTTAGCTAGTAATGCTGTTTTCAGCAAAAAGTAACAAATCTCTTGAAAAATAAATATAGAAATTAATCTCTTGCCCCAAAACCGAACAAGTCAATTCCCTAACTAACCCAATGTTATTAATAACTCAAATTTCCCATCGCTTGGACTTCTTGTTAATTAAGCATCTTACCACAAAACTAGCCGAAACCGAGAAAAAAACACACAATTAATTAAACATGAGCAAACACTACTTATAAACTGTCCTGTAAATAAATCCGCCGAGCGGCATAAAAGCAACGGGTCTTTAAACCAGAAATATGCGGTTTTACGAATTTAAAAATACGCCTAACAATATAAATTGTATACCTATATATACAACGAAATATTAGGTACACGTTTCATGCAATTAAAGGAAGATAAATAGACCCAATTTCAGAAAAATGCAAGAAAATAACATTAATTACCGCAGCCATTATCGACAATTTTGCAAACTCATCGTTTGTCCTTTGTTTTGCCTCTTCTTTCTATTCATCTCAGGGACTGTTTTGTCGGCTCTATAAGGAACGTATCATTTTGGGAAAGTGCACGAAGAAGATAGTAGCATTAGAAAATTAAATAAATAATATACGAAATACCACATTATGGAAAGAGGAAAGAACACCTTATGGAAATATGTTTTTTACAATATTGGAGAAATTGTAACGTAAGGGATACATTCTTTATATACGGGCATCCTAACATTAGCTACTATCGTAGTAGTATGGCAACGTTGCAACCAATTACGCTTCGATCGCGATTACCCTTCCTTCCGCAAACACCCCCGCACGAAAATTCCGCATAATTTTGAGAAAAGAGACGGATTTTTAATATTGCTCCAAATAGTCAATAGTATCCATAATTTCCAGAAAATGGCCAAATTATTTTATGTGTATTTTTGTGAAAAAATCCGTAGAGTCCATATTTTGGAGAACTCAATTTGAATTACGCATAATTTCCATTAAATAGAGGGATTTTTAATCGTGTTCCTAAAAGCCAGTGATATTCGTAATTTCCAGAAAAGGCTAAACTATTCATATTTATTGAAAAAATCGATAGTATCCATATTTTTGGGGAACAAAGTCTATATTAGTCTATATTAGTCTATATTAGTCTATATTAGTCTATATTACGCATAATTTCAATAAGCGAGATGGATTTTTAACAATGTTCCAAATAGTCAATGGTAACCATAGTTTCCAGAAAATGGCTAAATTATTCATAATTTACTGGAAAATATATAGAGTCCATATTTTGGAGAACAAACTTTAAATTACGCATAATTTCCAATAAATAGAGGGAGTTTAAATCGTGTTCCAAACAGTCAATTGTATCCATATGTTTCCATAAAACGCTAAATTATCCATAATTTATGGAAAAAATCAATAGTATTCATATTTTTTGAGAACAAGCGCTAAATTGCGCATAATTTCAAGGAAAATGATGGTTTTTAAATCTGTTCCAAAGAGTCAATGGTATCCATAATTTCCAGAAAAAGGCTAAATTATCCATAATTTGGTGAAAAAATCGATAGTATCCATATTTATGAGGAACAAGCTTTAAATTATGCATAATTTCAATCAGAAAGATGATTTTTTTCCACTGGCCCAAAGAGTTAATGGTATCCATAATTTCCATAATATTGCTAAATTATCCATAAAGTATCGAACAAATCGATAGTATCCATATTTCTGGAGATGAAACTCTTAAATTACGAATAATTTCAATAAGAGAGCTGGATTTTTAATACTGTTCCAAAAGTCAGTGGTATCCATAATTTTCAGAAAGTGGCTAAATCATCCATAATTTATTGAAATAATCGATAGTATCCATATTTTTGAGGAACAAGCTCTAAATTACGCATAATTTTAATAAGAGAGATGGATTTTTGACACTGTTCCAAATAGTGAATGGTATCCATAATTTCCAGAAAAAAGCCAAATTATTCAATTTTTAATGAAAAAATTGATAGTAGGTATCTATAATTTAAAGAACAAGCTCTAAATTTTGCATAATTTTGAGAACAGAGACGTATTTTTAATACTGTTCCAAACGGTCAATGGTATCCATAATATCCAAAAAAGTGTAAATTTTCCATAATTTACTGAAAAAATCGATAGGTCCTATATTTTTGAGAACAACCTTTAAATTATGTATAATTTCGTTAAAATAGATAGATTTTTAATACTGTTCCAAGCAGCCAATGGTATTCATAATTTCAAGCAAAAAGCTAAATCATAGATAATTTACTCAAAAAAATCGGTAGTTTCTGGGGAACAAGCTATAAATTACGCATAATTTCAATAAAATTGAAGAATTTTTAATACTTTTCCAAACAGTTCGTGGAATCCATAACTTCCAGAAAGAGCAAAATTATTCATAACTTACTGAAAAAATTGATAGGATCTATATTTTGGACAACAACCTTTAAATTACGCATAATTTCGATAAAATAGATTGGTTTTTAGTACTGTTCCAAACAGTCAATAGTATTCATAATTTCCAGAAAAAGACTAAATTATCAATAATTTAATGAAAAAGCCAATAGTATCCATATTGTTGAGGAACAAGCTTTAAATTACGCATAATTTTAATAAGAGAGATGGATTTTTAACACTGTTCCAAACAGTCAATGGTATACATAATTTCCAGAAAAAGGCCAAATTATCCAATTTTCTACGAAAAAATGGATAGCAGGTATCCATAATTTAAAGAACAAGCTCTAAATTTTGCATAATTTTGAGAAGAGAGACATATTTTTAATACTGTTCCAAAGAGCCAATGGTATTGGTTAATATCCAAAAAAAGTTTAAATTTTCTATAAATTACTGACAAAATGGATAGTACCCATATTTTGGGGAACAAGTTCGAAATGAGGCTTAATTTCGGTAAGAGAGATGGATTTTTGACACTGTTCCAAACAGTCTGTGGGATCCCTAATAATTTTCAAAAAAGGCCAATTTATCCATAACTTACTGGAAAAATCAATAGAGGGTATATTTTGCAAAATGTTAAATTATAGATAATTTACTTAAAAAATGTATCCGTACTCTGGGAAACAAGCTATACATTACGTATAATTTCAATAAAATAGAAGCATTTTTAATACTGTTCCAAACAGTCTGTGGTATCCATAATTTCCAGAAAAAGCCAAATTATCTATAACTTACTGGAAAATCAATACAGTTTATATTTGGAAGAACAGCCTTTAAACTACGCATAATTTCGATAAATTAGATTGATTCCTAATACTGTTTCAAGCAGTCAATGGTATCTATAATTTCCAGCAAAATGCTAAATTATAGATAATTTACTTAAAAAATGGATAGTATCCATAGTCTGGGGAAGAAGCTATAAATTACGCACAATTTCAATAAAAGTGGAGGATTTTTAATACTGTTCCAGACAGTCTGTGGTATCCATAACTTCCAGAAAAAGCAAAGTTATCCATAACTTATTGAAAAAATCGTTAGGATCTATATTTCGGACAACAACCTTTAAATTACGCATAATTTCGATAAAATAGATTGATTTTTAATGCGATGAAATAACACTAATTACCGCAGCCATTATCGGCAATTCGTTTGACCTTTATTTTGCTTCTTCTTTCTGTTACATCCTCTCAGGGTCTGTTGTCGGCTCTATAAGGAAAGTATTATTTTAGGAAAGTGCACGAACAAGATAGTAGCATTAGAAAATTAAGTAAATAACATACGAAATATCACATTATGGAAAGAGGAAAGAACACCTTATGGAAATATGTTTTTTACAATATTGGAGAAATTGTAACGTAAGGGATACATTCTTTATATACGGGCATCCTAACATTCGCTATTATCGTAGTAGTCTGGCAACGTTGCAACCAATTGCGCCTCGGTCGCGATTACCCTTCCATCCGCAAACACCCATCTTGCGTCTTTGCTCCAAATCGCAAAGGCCCACATGCATGACGTCACGAGTTAAAATTTTGTGAGCACTTTGCCCTTTTGTAGAGGTGTTGTTGACAGAGAGCTGCCCTCTGCCTGGAGTACCATGCTGGTGTCCCTTGCCGTCTTCCAAGTACTGGTCTCAGTTGCTTCCAATGTACGTAAGACTTTCAAAAACTTACATGTTTGAGAATGTTAATATATTATGACTCAGAATCCGCACACTGCGACGTACGACATCAAAGAATGAAACGAAGCAAATATGCAGTCCGCAATACGTCACCACACACTAAGCCTGACAAGTCACGCAGCACAGTAATTTCGTCGTATCACGGGAAAGTACACAGCCCCTGGCGGTACTTCCCTCAGAGAGAATAAATGTCATGTGGCTTGCCTTAGAGTTATTTAGTATAAGACTATGCTTTGGAACTTGGAACCATATGATAAATGAGGAAGATCTTTCTTTCCTGAACGACATAGCTAGAGCTACAGCTATGATTCCCATCTTGTCTCGATTATCATCTGTTTTAACAGCTGAAATTCAAAACTAAAATATTTCCCCAACGAAGAAAATTATATTTTTCCTGACTGGCCCTACAGGGTCAGTTTGGATAGCAATCGATACGTTTTTTAGAAAAATTTAAACCTTTATTACTTTTGAAGAGAATAATGTGTTAAAGGGATGTTGTTACATGTTATGGAGCCCTTTGGAAGCACGTGGGACCTACAACCAAAGATCTTTCACCGGAGTTATACGACTGTAGTTCACCCCATTATCA
Source organism: Pissodes strobi (assembly GCA_016904865.1). NCBI lineage: Eukaryota > Metazoa > Arthropoda > Insecta > Coleoptera > Curculionidae > Pissodes > Pissodes strobi. The sequence goes on from MU183989.1 coordinate 21,572, forward strand.
GCTACGGGACCATCGCATGTGGACCGGTACGCAAACAACCATGTCCAGGGCTCAGTTAGGCAGAGTTTAGGGACTGGTTTGCGTGAGAAATCCAGATGCCATGAGGAAGGCACCCACCAGGGCTCTTGAGAGACGGACTGGTTTGCCTCCCCTTCATATATTCCTGGAGTATGAGGCCTGCAAAGAGGCTGAAAGGTCTCGGTTACCTCAGGGACACCAACATCAAAGTCTGAAGGAGGGCGGACGACATACTGCCCACCTTCAGATTTGGTAGACTCCTCAGATTTCACATATCCGATAGGGATGCGTGGTTCGGGACGAATCGAAGCCTATATTCAGTTAATTGTATCATCTACCCAAAAAAGGATAGTGGTACTGGAGAGCGTGTGTATAGGAAAACCATAGGCTCAAGACTCGCTTTCGCCCTTGCGACTTATGTGGCCGTATTCCTGGCCGAGATGTCGAGATGAATGCCTACAGAGGGAATGATATCTACATCTGCTCGGCCAGCAGAACCGCTCTGTCTGCTCCTGAATGTTTCACGACGCCTTGGAGACCTTCGTCGAGCATAAGAGGCTTTGTCATGTTTGGTTTCCAGCCGGGACACTTGAATGTCGGATAACGAGGAGACGGCTAGTGTGGCATGCACTTGAGCCTGTGCTGACCAAGGATTTATGGCGAAGTATTCCAGAAATGAGGCAGGTGGTGCTACTGTTGGATGATTCAGCGCCTTGTAGCGTGAGGGCTTTTCTGCCTCTAAAGAGGGGGGATATGAGGCTTGTGATGGGGCTTCCCACAAGGCACTGTCGCTTGAACAGACATTTGGGGCACTGCAAGAGGTCTCCCACCCGCCTATAAAATTCATTCATTCATACAAATTAACTTAAGGTTAACTATAGGTGTACATACAATACACCTGCATCACGGAAAAATACAACGTAAAATAGTAAAGTAAAGCTACATTTACATTCAGTTCCAAGGCCAAGTCGAGCACAAATTTACATGCTTGCCTTAGGGCGGCAGCATCAAAGTCAGCTTCGACCACCACCATGTCGATAACAAGGCCGAATAGCTAAGAAAAGCTATAGCCAATACATAGAGCCGCCCCCGTTGGGGCCGAAACTAAATGCGAAATATATATTTCGAGTTTTTAATATAAAATATGTTTAAAATTGTGCTAGAATAGGTAATATTTTTAAAATTATATATATTTTTTTAATTTAAAGTTTTTGTGATGGGTAAGACTCCGAAACGATTTTTTGTTGTTATTTTGGTAAATGGCATGCAATTAACTATTTTTAAAAAAATTATGTGCCTCGCCTTTATAAGCACACAACTGAAGTGAAACTTCTGAGAGATATAAAGAATTGATTTTTTATTTTATTTTTGAAGCCTTTTTTCTCAACTTTTGCCTCCGGTTTCAACACCTTTTTAATTTTTTTTCCTTTTTTTCAACTTTTTTTTATGATTTTTTTTCTTTATTTTGTTTTATAATACTCTTATTAACTTTCCGAAGAATTTTTTCTATTTTTTATTATTATTTTTTTTTGGCTTTATAATTCTTTGAACTTTCCGAACAATCTTTTGTTTTCGTTCTGTTTTTTTATTATTTTTTTTTCTTATTTCGTTTTATACTACTTTTATTAAGTTTCCGATTTTTTTTACGTTTTTAAAATTTTTTTCCAATTTTTTTTTTAATTTTGTTCTTTTTCATAAAGCATTTTTTTCTTCCCATTTTTGCCATCACCCGACCTTGTAGCTGAACTCTTTCGCATTTTTTCGTTTCTCTATTTTTTTTTTGTTTCGTTTTAAAATACTTTTATTTACTTTCCGAACAATTTACATTTGTTCAATGTTTTCCTATTTTTTCAAAAATTTTTGGGTATTCAGGGAGGTGAGGGGGTGGGAGTCACCCCCCACTGATGACTCCGTGATACGGGGTCATCGCTTGTCAGATTTTCGATTCAAGGCTCCGTTGCAGAGATATCGGCAAAATAAAATCCCCAAAATCCCCCCTCAATTTAGAGGCCCGGTTCCCCCATATGGTCAAAAGTAGCCCCCCCATGAGACGCACCTACCTTCAAATTTTCGATTTCGACCCTGTAGCTCTTCCGGTTCTCCCGAAATTAATTATTTTAATTTTTTCTTCTCCCCCCTCTCTTTGCCGAACGGGGGGGGGGGGGGGGGGTTATGGTATGTGGTCCAGTTTTCGTCCAGGATCCTCATTGTACCCCGTTTACATGTCCTGAAGCTTTCACCCTCTAGCTATACTGGAGCATGCTTTATTAAAGGGGCGTTTCACTTTGATAAATAAGCGTTTCACTTTGATTAGAATTTTTTCTGACTTTACCCTCGCTAAAGAAGTTTCACTTCAATCATTTAAGTATTTTTTTTTTGAAGTAAAAAAGTAACAAAATTGCTTTATATCTATATAAATCAATACCGTTTCCATTGTCAGAGCCTTCTCCTTACTCGCGACGCCATCTTAGATTTAGATATCAGGTCTTCTAGTTCAGGCAGTGGTGCTTCGACTTCCACTTCACAATTGTTCATGCTATTTGATTTTGTTAATCGAAAGTCACCAATTTTTAGGTTAGATTGGGTTAGTTTACGTTAATGATGTTGATTGTTAGATTTATGATCTTAAAAATGAATTGTTTTGATCGGATCTTAATTTAGGTTCATCGGACTATGGACAATGTTCAAAAAGCAGTTTGAACAACGTGTTTTACTTTGGTTGGTTCAAACGATGGTGGCTGAAGATGCCAGAACCATGAATCGGTAAATATATATTATATCAAACACATCTTAACACATTTCAGGGCCAGTTGAATGTAAACGCAGCTTAAATTTTAACAGTTGACACCGATTGGCTTTGTTTAACGAAGGTGCGTTCAGAAATTACCTACTCGTTTCACTCCGCCACCGTTCAGAAATACTCAATAAAAGTTTAGCCGGAATATAGTAAAATTTGGCAACGCGGGCCCCTTACCTTCATTACGCTATCTTGAAGGCCTATGAAATGTCTCATTGGCGTCCGAGTGTGGTTCATGAATGCGGACGTTGCCATATTTACGAAAACCTTCACGTTGTTCTCAGCTTCTTTTGGTCTCAATGAAGAGTAAATCACACTTGCGGTAGAACTTAACGAATGATTGATAACGATGACTTTAGACGCGGTGACGTTAGTTACGTAGCTCAGGATAGCTGGAAGGTCATAGTATCCGACCTCGTGGAAACTAAAATGTATTATAA
>MU183989.1:25226-41096 GCA_016904865.1 Pissodes strobi
TTTTTGGGTTTTGGCCTGAGCAGTGGAAGAATACTACTATTCATGATCCCTCCATTCTTTTGACGGCATATGTCCTTCAGCTATGTCCCGCCCACTTGTCCTTGGTTTTCTTAATTCACACACCTCTACCGTCACACGACCGTGAGTTTGACGAAAGTTGCTTTAAAACAAACTCACAGTTTTCCACCCTATTAGTCTTGGGATTCTTGGGATCCCCAGGGACGATATATTCAAAAGATACAATTTTGAAAAATACTTCATGGTCGTGATAAGAAGTAGAGAAGAATGTAAAGAGACCACCACTTGCATTCTCACATTGCAGCAAAGTGGCATAAAATGGTACAATGACGGGACAAGAACTGAACAGGGGACCGGAAGTTTTCGTCCGGAGTATTTGGGCCAAGAACCAAATCCTCCGAAGCAATGGGAAAACACCCGAACATATTCCAGACGGAAATTAACGCTAACCTCGACAGAAACAATAGATAGAAAGAGATTGTCATCTTCTCAGATAGTCAAGCAGCCGACAAAGCGCTGATCTCACCAACAATCAGCTTCAGAATGATATGGGAATGTCTAGGTAGGTTAACCGAACTAGGCAAGAATAAAAAAATTATCCCTTCAATGGATACCAGGACACACTGTGATAGAAGGCAACGAAAAAGCAGACCCATGGGCTGGATCAGTCTATGGGAACGCCTTCCAGGGTTAAGACAATCAAAGATATTTTTAGGGCCCCCTCACCCAGGAAGATCAAAAACCAACACTGAGTAAGAACAATCTCCGCATCATCACCGGCTCTTTTATGGGCCACTGCCGGTTAAGAAGGCACTTGGAGAGAATGAAAATTGAAAACGAGGACAGTTGCCGGTTCTGTGAGGACGGGAAGGCAATCTCGGAACACCTAATGGAGTGCGGGAAAGTCGTGAACAGGCGAATGGCCTGCTTCGGGTGCTGCATTGTCGAACAGGAGGAACTTCCATCCATAGAACCTTCTAGACTATTGGTTTTTATCAGGTGGATGAGGTACTCTGATTGAAAATCACATCAATGGAAGCACCAAGGAAGGGGGACATAATATATCTATACAGGTCGTAGTGTAATTGTAATTGTAATTTCAGAGTTGCGGGTGTGGTACTTTAGGTTCCAGGTTAACCTACAACGTCTTACCTGCACAGGTTAACCTTTCAAGTACGCCGGAGCGTACATCAATATGATTCGGCATTGTGTAAACCCAAATGTTTTTTTGTAACTTGAATATACATTTATGGTTTGAATTTTCGTGTTAAAATCAGTAGCGTACCCAGACTTTAGTTGAGAGGGGGCTAAGGAGTGTATTGAGAATTTTTCGACAGGTTGGCGCCGTAGAAGGAAAAACAAATCATCATTTTGTCAAACTAATACTTTTGTTAAAACATTCAAGTAAATTACAAAGGATTTTTAAGAAATATGTTTTGCATTTTTAAAATCGTCAATATTAATAATTTACTTATAATATTGGATGGCGTGTAGGCTATGTAGCTCAGGGCTCGATCTACGTTAGGTAAGAAGAGATAATAAACAAGGCACTTCCGTAAAACAATAACAATGTCTATTGGTCAAAGACTTAATGAATTTACACTGTGCCCGGTTACTAAAACACGCCTATCAGTTAGGGTATGCTTTAAAATGTTTATAGGTCTTGGTCCCTGTATTATGATAAAGTTCTTTAACGTAATATTTTGAGATTGACGGTATTATTTAAAATGGTTATATGACAATATAATAGAGGCCTTGGCAAACATTGGGGTCCAACGTTATCAGGATGGGGGAATGTGTGAACTACTAAGAACATTTAGACTACTAAAAAACTATCACCCTGTGTTAAGTTTGAACTTAAACTTGGAAAATATTATGTAAACAACGAAAACGAGCTGTGCAAGCAATTATGAACCTTAAAGTTGCAATGGTCAGCATAAATAAATTATCAAGCGGAGCATCAGTCCGACAGGTTTTGGTCTCTCAACTATTCAGCTCTAAATCATTGTTGCGGTCCACAGGGATGTGGCTTTGATGGCTCTACCGATATCCTCGAACCAAATTCAAGAATTCAAGAGGTGCAGCTCACAGGAGCGTAGTTCTTGGGGGATACCCGCCTAAAGTAATAAAGTCGAATCTACAATAGATCTGTCACAATTCTAAGTCAAATGATTTTTAAGGTTAAATAGTTCCAGTGCCTTAAAGGGCCAAGACCACTTAAATAATTATCTAATGAAATAACCATAAATTAAGAACTCGCCTCTAACGAAGACGGTTATAAACCATAATGACAATTGGGTGGGCGAGAGAGTTTGGCCAAGTGCGCACGCGTCAGTTGCAAAGGCTAATAATGTCTTCCCGGTCCAGTGGATTGCTTCCAACAGGCTTAGTGGTCCTTGTGATACGATACCCCAGGTTCGATTCCCGTGGCAAGATATGGTTTTTATATTTTTTAAGGTTTTGTTTGTTTCTTTCTTAAATTTGGGATAGTTTGAGTTAGTTTTGCTTGGTTGTTGCCCCGAAGCGAGCGATGCGAGCAGAGGCTCATGCGTGTGAATATATAGACATTCTAAAATAGTAAACAAACCCTCTGAGTCTCGCCCACCCAATTGTCATTAGTAAATTAAGATACAACACCGCTTTTATAGAACTTTATTAGAAAACAGGAGCCAAAACCTGTAACTAATTCAAACCATGCCTCAACCGAAAGCACATGCGTGTTTTAGTAATCGGGTACAATGTAAATTCATTATGTCTTTGACCAATAAACATTGTTATTGTTTTGCCGAAGTAGTGCCTTCTTTATTGTCTCTTCTCATCTGACGTAGGTCGATCCCTCACCTGGGCTACATAACCTGCACGCCATCCAAGACGTGGCGTCATGGATTACTGGTCATGACATATTAAGAAGATAAAAGGACAACTAAAGAAGCATTTAGCGCGAGACTCTGGGCCTCACCCCCACATACTGAACCCGTGTCGTCCTTATTGGTCGTCCACGCCTCACTCCAACCAATTCAGCTGTTTCGACACATCGCAATGGGCAGTTGCCACATTGTCCAATTTATCCAGTTTTTACTGCCCATTTTCATCTAAATAAAACTGTTTTGGTTTGGATGCATGGAAGATTTCCATTTAGTTCACTGGTTAAAGTGGAGAGCAAGTATTCTCGTACAATAACTGGGGTTAATTTAAACGAAAATCATTACTTACCGATGGATCGTTTTCGACTGACGAAAAATATTGAAGAATCCAAACTTAAGGAATGTTGTAGCACCACTACACCTCTTCTCTGTTTTCTGGCCAGTCTGAATATGGTGAGGATATAACCATCCTCAGTTACAACCCTATGGTTTTCGTAAGAAATATTTCTATTTTCCAAAATTTCAGGCTGCAACAAATTAAGCTCTTCTAAAAACTTATAAATTGTATGTGTTGATAGTACCTCTATGACCTGGAGAGTGATTGATTTCTGGCACAAAATCAGCTAAAATTTACCAGATGCTGATTTGCGACAATTTGGCTAAGGTAAGCCAATGACTCCTTCGTTGTATGAGCTGGTAACGCAACACTTCAGCTGCTTCAAACAAATTCATTTTAAATAGTAAGGTAAGAAACGCGTATTATGTATGTATATCTTTTCTCGACGATTTTATAAAACGCGTAGCAGTGCCCTTAAGGCCTTAAGTTCCCTTTACAACAGGACTCACACTTCCCTAAATAGGGGCGCAATCTTTTCGCGCATTGGGCCCAACATTGAATGTAAACGAAAAGGGATAGAGAAATAATACTACAGATCGAAACTTTGTAACAAAGTACAATAATAAAATTACAGAAGATGCTAGATTGCTCATTGCCATAATCTAAAATTATTTCAGCCCATTATTAAACCAAATGATTATCGATGTTTCTAAATTAATTATGAGTTACTTACAGTGCTCATGAACAATTCGTCCGCCCTTGCGACAATCACTGAACAAAACGAAACCAATATTATTTTATAAACCATCATTTTCTGCATAAGTTTAGTACGTTGACAACATCTTCGTGCAACAAGCTATCAGTCATTTAATGATTGTTTCCTAAAAGCATTTTAATTACCCTCAAATTAATGCATGTGTAATCGACAGGTACATTTATATGTTCGAATTTATAGGATAATAATAGTTGTTGTCACACATTTCTAATTGATTCGTCATCCTTTGACCTAAGTTTTTTAAGATAGTAATCATAGACGTCGATAGTCAACCTACCGAAACATACATCCTAGTCTTGCTATTCATTTAGTTTTATTTAACCCATTTTGGTAGTATGGGGTAGTGATTTTATGGCAGCAAGCCATAATTTCTTAAATTAAAAGAAAATTCTAATCGTATATTTAAATTGATTTATCAGACATTTACTACTTGTACTTTAATGAGATTCTTTAAGATACCGATTTTTCATTAATTAATGACTTTATAGCAATCAAAATGCATCATCACAGCAATCTTTAATCATGACATTTATAAAGTTTATCAATTTTGACAGTTCATAGCTCCTATTTTCTTAGTAAATTTTAAATTTGATATTATTAACTTACACACATAAAAATTGTCCCAAAAATAGCGCCTCCCCATGAGGAAATTATTATTCTAATTCCTTAAAAATTAATGATTTTTGATGTATATTTTTTCACTTAGGAACGTAAGTTTTGATTTTAAAACTCATGGTGTAAAATTCAGAGTATAAAGCATGGAATTAAGGCAATTTTACACTTTAAAACTAGAAACTAAACTTAACTGTGACTTTGAAACTCAGAATTAAAAATAATTTAATTAACCTGAAGTGAAGCTAATTCTAATTTTTAATCGTTATTTAAAGATCTAGGTTTCGAGTTTGACTTTATTAAAACTTTAGACTAAAATTATTTTGAGTTTGACATTATTAATTAAGTTCTTTTGAAATCTGAACTAATTTTGTGTGTTCGAAAATTAAAGTTTTAGCTTGAAATTACAGTTCTTATTAAAATCTGAGTTTAAAATGGAATGAACTTCTTTTTGGGTTTAAAACTAGAAATTAAACTTAACTCTAACTTTGAAACTCAGAATTAAAAATAATTTAATTACCTGAAGTGAACTTAATTCTATTTTTTAATGGTTACTTAAAGATCTCTGGTTAATCCTGACTAGTAATCGTTCCCAACTCTTCATTAATCATAGTTTCGACTTTGACTTTATAAAAAATTTGGTCTAAATTAATTTTGAGTTTGAAATTCTTACTCAAGTTTTTGAAATCTGATCCATTTTGTGTGTTGAGAAATTCAAGTTTTAAACTTGAAATTACGATATTTATTTAAATCTGAGTTTAAAATGGAATGAACTTCTTTTTCAGTTTAAAACTAGAAATTAAGCTTAACTTTAACTTTGAAACTCACAATTAAAAATAATTCTAATTTTTAATCGTTATTCGAATTCTCATTAATCTTTACTAGAAATTGTTCCCAACTCTTCATTAATCCTAGTTTCAACTTTGACTTTCTTAAAAATTTAGTCTAAATTAATTTTGAGTTTGAAATTCTTAATTAAGGTTTTTGAAATCTGATCTATTTTGTGTGTTGAGAAATTCAAGTTTTAAACTTGAAATTACGATATTTATTTAAATCTGAGTTTAAAATGGAATGAACTTCTTTTTCAGTTTAAAACTAGAAATTAAACTTAATTTTAACTTTGAAACTCACAATTAAAAATAATTTAATTAACCTGAAGTGAAGGTGATTCTAATTTTTAATCGTTATTCAAAGAACTCTCATTAATCTTGACTAGAAATCGTTCCCAACTCTTCATTAATCCTAGTTTCGACTTTGACTTTATTAAAAATTTAGCCTAAATTAATTTTGAGTTTGAAATTCTTAATTAAGTTTTTTGAAATCTGATCTATTTTGTGTGTTGAGAAATTCAAGTTTTAAACTTGAAATTACGATTTCTTTTTAAATCTGAGTTTAAAATGGAATAGTTTAAAACTAGAAATTAAACTTAACTCTAACTTTGAAACTCAGAATCAATAAAAATAATTTAATTAACCTGAAGTGAAGCTAATTCTAATTTTTAATCGTTATTTAAAGACCTCTCATTAATCCTGACTAGAAATAGTTCCGAACCTTTCATTAATCCTAGTTTCGACTTCGACTCTATTAAAAATTTAGTCTAAATTCATTTTGAGTTTGAAATTCTTAATTAGGTCTTTTTGAAATCTTAACTAATGTTGCGTGTTCAGAAATTCAAGTTTTAAACTTGAAATTACAATTTTTACTAAAATCTGAGTTTAAAATGGAATTAACTTCTTGTTGAGTTTAAAACTAGAAACTAAACTTAACTTTGATTTTGAAACTCTGAATTAAAAATAATTTAATTAACCTGAAGTGAAGCTAATTCTAATTTCTAATGATCTCTGATTAATCCTGACTAGAAATCGTTCCCAAATCTTCATTAATCCTAGTTTCTACTTTGACTTTATTAAAAAAGTAGGCTAGATTTGAATTCTTAATTAAGTTCTTTTGAAATCTGAACTAATTTTGCGTGTTCGAAAATTCAAGTTTTAGCTTCAAATTACAGTTCTTATTAAAATCTGAGTTTAAAATGGAATGAACTTCTTTTTGGGTTTAAAACTAGAAATTAAACTTAACTTTAACTTTGAAACTCACAATTATAAATATTTTAATTAACTTGAAGTGAAGATAATTCTAATGTTTAATCGTTATTTAAAGAACTCTCATTAATCTTGACTAGAAATCGTTCTCAACTCTTCATTAATCCTAGTTTCGACTTTGACTTTATTAAAAATTTAGTCTAAATTAATTTTGAGTTTGAAATTCTTAATTAAGTTTTTTGAAATCTGATCTATTTTGTGTGTTGAGAAATTCATGTTTTAAACTTGAAATTACGATTTCTTGTTAGATCTGAGTTTAAAATGGAATAGTTTAAAACTGGAAATTAAACTTAACTCTATCTTTGAAACTCAGAATTAATAAAAATAATTTAATTAACCTGAAGTGAAGCTAATTCTAATTTTTAATCGTTATTTAAAGACCTCTCATTAATCCTGACTAGAAATAGTTCCGAACCCTTCATTAATCCTAGTTTCGACTTCGACTCTATCAAAAATTTAGTCTAAATTCATTTTGAGTTTGAAATTCTTAATTAGGTCTTAACTTATGTTGCGTGTTCAGAAATTCAAGTTTTAAACTTGATATTACGATTTTTCTTAAAATATGCGTTTAAAATGGAATGAACTTCATTTTGAGTTTAAAACTAGAAATTAAAATTAACTTTGAAACTCGGAATTAAAAATAATTTAATTAACCTGAAGTGAAGCTAATTCTAATTTTTCATCGTTACTTAAAGATCTTTCATTAATCCTGACTAGAAATCGTTCCCAACTCTTCATTAATCCTAGTTTTGACTTTGACTATTAAAAATTTAGTTTAAATTCATTTTGAGTTTGAAATTCTTAATTAAGTTTTTTTTTCAAATGTGCTTAGGTCTAGTTTCATTTGCAATTCAGACATTAAAGATTTAAACTTGAAATTATGATTTTCATTAAAATCTGAGTTTAAAATGGAATGAACTTCAATTTGAGTATAAAACTGAAAATTAAATTTAATTCTGGCTTGGAAACTCGGTATTAAAAAGTACTTAATTAACCTGAAGTGACGCTGCTTCAAATTTTTAATTGTTAATTGAAGATCTTCTCTTCATTAATTCTAACTCCGAGATTCAAACCCAGAATAAATTATCTCTATTAAATTTTTAGTCTAAATATGACATTTTATGTTTTTTGAACTCTGAAGTAATTTTGGCTTCATTTGAGATTCAGAAATTTATTCTTTTAAATTTAAAATTACGATTTTTATTAAAAGCTGAGCTTAAAATGGAACGAACTTAATTTTCAGTATAAAACTAGAAATTAAACCTAATTCTGACTGGGAAACTCGAAATTAAAAAGTACTTAATTAACCTGTAGTATATCTAATTCAAATTTTTAATTGTTAATTAAAAATCTACTCTTCATTAATCCTAATTCCGAGTTTCAAACACAGAATAAATTATCTCTATTAACTTCTAAGTCTAAATCTGAAATTTTATGTTTTTCAAACCCTGAAGTATTTTTTCGTAGGTTCATTTAAAATTCAGAAATTTAAAGATCTATATTTGAAATTACGATTTTTATTAAAATCTGAGTTTAAAATGAAATGAACTTCATTTTGAGTATAAAACTAGAAATTGAACCTAATTTTGACTTGGAAACTCGAAATTAAAAAGTACTTAATTAACTTGAATTGAAACTGATTAAAATTTTTAATTGTTAATTAAAGATTCTCCCTTCATTAATCCTAATTCCGAGTTTCAAACCCAGAATAAATTATCTATATTAAATTCAGAGTCTTAGTATTAAATTTCATGTTCTTTGAAGTCTGAAGTAATTTTGCATGAGTCTGACTTCATTTGAAATTCAGAAATTTGAAATTTCAAACCTTAAAATTGCAATTTTGAATAAAATTCGAGTTTAATGTGGAATGAAGTTTTTTAATTCCGATTTGCAAGGGTCTGGCTCTGAATGAAACTCAGAATTAAGCCTACTTCTGATGTTAAAATGTGGCACTATGGATTTGTGATTAATCCATAACTGGATGCTCAGAGTTAATGATTGTTTACGTATACCTGACTATGAAACTCGCAACTGAACGTAATTTTAAAATCTATAAGAATTATTAAAGTTTTAGACTTGACTTGAAACTAATTCTAAGCTTGAAACAAGCTGTTAAACATTTTTGAACCTTTATTTATTGCTTTTTGCACAGTTCTTAATGTGCAACTCTTCATTTAGCCTAATTCTGACTTTTAAACTCAGAATTTACGATTTCTCTTAAATTCTAACTCTAAACTTGAATTGAATTTTTCTACTCTGCACTGACTTTGCATAGTTCTGGCTTGTTTTAAACCTCAGAAATTTGAGATTTGAACTTGAAAATCACGCTTTGTATTAAAATACGAGTTTAAAATGGAATCAAGTTAATTCTAATCTTAAAATTAATAATTTGAATAGGTTTGACTCTGTTTAGCACTCAGAATTAAGCTTAGTTTTCTCGATAAGTTTCGCAACCTATGATTCATGCTTAATCCCTAGTTGGAAGCCCAGACTTTGAAGTTTTATGAGAGTTTTGTCAAATTCTTAGTCTTTAACTTGCAATTCAGTTAATTCAGAGCTTGACTCTAGCTACTAAGGATTTTTGAGGTTTTATTTATAGATTTTTGCACAGTTCCTAATATGCAACTCTTCATTAAGCCTAATTCTCACTTTCAAACTCAAAATTAACGATTTCTTTTAAATTTTGACACTTAACACGAATTGAAGTTAATTCTGAGTTTGAAATTCGCACTTAAAGTTTTTTGAGTTCTGCACCGATTTTGCATAGTCGTGGCTTGGTTTAAAACTCAGAAATTTGGAGTTTTAAACTTGAAAATGACGATTTTTACTAAAACCTGAGTTTAAAATGGAATCAAGTTAATTTAATCTTAAAATTAACAATTTGCATAGGTCTGGCTCTGCTTTGAACTCAGAATTAAGCTTAATTATCTCAATAAGAATCTCAAGTAAGGATTGATGCTTAATCCCTAACTGGAAGCTCAGAAATAAAGAATCATTAGAGTTTTATCAAAATTTGAGTTTTAAAATTAATTCAAAGCTTGAAACTAGCCAGAAATTTTATTTATAGATTTTTGCACAGTTCTTAAAGTTAAACTCTCCATTAAACCTAATTCAACTCAACAACTAACTCTGCATTAATTTTGCATAGTTCTGTCTTGATTTAAAACTCAGAAGCTTGGAAATCACGATTTTAATTAAAGCTGAGTTTAAAATGGAATGAAGTTAATATTAAACTTAAAATTATCAATTTGCATAGCTCTGACTCTACTTGAAACTCATAATTAAGCTTACTTTTTTCGATACGTTTCGCAACTAAGGACTCATGCTTAATCGTTAGTTGGAAGCTCAGAATTAAAGATTTATAAGAGTATTATCAAATTCTGAGCTTTAAATTTGTAATAAAATTAATTCAGAATTTGAAACTAATATTAACGATTTTTTTAAATTTATTTATATATTTCTGCACAGTTCTTAATATGCATCTCTTCCTTAGGCCTAATTCTGACTTTCAAACTCAGAATTAACGATTTCTCTTACATTTGGACAAATATGAATGAGTTTGAAATTTGCAATTAAAGTCTGCACTGACATTGCATAGTTCTGGATTGGTTTAAAATTCAGAAAATTGGAATTTTAGAAATTATTATTAAGGATTTTTCAAATAGATTTTTGCACGGTTCTTAATGTACAACTTTTCATCAAGCCTAGTTCTGACTCTCAAACCCAGAATTAACTATTTTTCTTAAATTCTGATTCTAAATATGAATTGAATGAAGTTAATTTTGCGTTTGAAATTTTCAATTAAAATTTTTTTAAACTCTCCACTAATTTTACATACTTAGTTCTCGTTCGTTTAAATCTCAGAAATGTGAAATTTAAGCTTCGAAATTATTATTTTTATTAAAATTGGAGTTTAAAATGGAATCAAGTTAATTTTAATCTTAAATTAATAATTCGCGTACATCAGGCTCTGCCTGGAACTCAGAATTAGGTCTAATTGTCTCGATAAGATTCGCAAGTAAGTATTAGTGCTTAATCTCTAGTTGGAAGCTCAGAACTAAGAATTTATTAGGGTCTAAACAAATTTTGAGTTTTAAACTTGTAATAAAATTAACTCAGAGCTTGAAACTAGCTATTAAGGATTTTTGAAATTTTATTTATATATTTATGCACAGTTCTTAATGTGAAACTCTTCATTTAGAATAATTCTGACTCTCCAACTCAGAATTAACGATTTCTCTTAAATTTTGACTCTAAGCATGAATTGAAGTTAATTTTTAATTTGAAATTCACAATTAAAATTTTTTGAACTCTGCACTAGTTCTGGCTTCGTTGAAAACTCAGAAATATGGACTTTTAAACTTGAAAATCAAAATTTTTATTAAAATGTGAGTTTAGAATGAAAACAAGTTAATTTTGATCTTAAAATTAACAATTTGCACAGGTTTGACTCTGCTTGGAACTCAGAAGTAAGCTTAGTTCTCTAGATAAGTTTCGCAACTATCAATGCTTAATCCTTAGCTGGAAGCTTAGAATTAAAGATTTATTAAAGTTTTATCAAATTCTGAGTTTTAAACTTGTAATAAAATTAATTCAGAGCCTGAAACTAACTATTAACGATTTTTGAACTTTTATCTATAGATTTTTGCACAGTTCTTAATGTGCAACCCTTCATTAAGCCTAATTCTGACCCTCAAACTCAGAATTAACAATTTCTCTTAAACTCTGACTCTTAACATGAATTGAATTTAATCCTGAGTTTGAAATTCGCACTTAAAATTTTTTGAGCTCTGCACTGGTTCTGCATAGTTCTGGCTTCTTTTAAAACTCAAAAATTTGGGGTTAAGCTTTGAAATAATTATTTTTATTAAAATCTGAATTTAAATTGGAATCAAGTTAATTTTAATCTTAAAATTAATAATTTGCATAGGTCTGGTTCTGCTTGGAACTCAGAATTAAGCATAATTATCTTGATAAGATTCGCAAGTAAGGATTTATGCTTAATCTCCAGTTGGGAGCTCAGAACTAAAGAATTATTAGATTTTACCAAATTCTGAGTTTTAATATTGTAATAAAATTAATTCAGATCGTGGAACTAGCTACTAAGGATTTTTGAACTTTTATTTACAGATTTTTGCATAGTTCTTAATACGCAACCCTTCATTAAGCCCAGTTCTGGCTTTCAAGCTCAAAATTAACGATTTATCTTAAAATCTGACTCTAAACATGAATTGTGAGTTTGAAATTTGCACTTGAGATTTTTTGAACTTTGCACTGATTTTGCATAATTCTGGCTTGGTTTAAAATATAAATTTAGAGTTTTAAACTTGGAAATCACGATTTTTAATAAAATCTGAGTTTAAAGTGGAATCAAGATAATTTTCTTAAAATTAACAATTTGCATATGTCAGGCTTTGCTTGGAACGCAGAATTAAGCTTAACTCTCTCGATAAGTTCGCAACTAAGGATTCATGCTTAAGCCTTAGTTGGAAGCTCAGAATTAAAGATTTCGTAGAGTTTTACCAAATTCTGAGTTTTAAACTCGTAATAAAATAAATTCAGAGCTTGAAACTAGCTATTAAGAATTTTTTAACATTTATTTATAGATGTTTGCACAGTTCTTAATATACAACTCTTCACATAAATAGAAGTTAATTCTGAGTTTGTAATTCGCAATTAACTTTTTTTTTATCGCTGCACCGATTTTGCATAATTTTGGCTTCGTTTAAAACTCAGAAATTTGAAGTTTTAAACTTGGAAACCACGATTTTTAATAAAATCAAAGTTTAAAATGACATCAAGTTAATTTTAGTCTTAAAATTAACAATTTGCGTAGGTCAGGCTCTGCTTGGAACTCAGAATTAGGCCTAATTATCTCGATAAGTTTCGCAATTAAGGATTTATGTTTAATCTCCGGTTGGAAGCTCAGAACTAAATATTTATTAGGGTTTTATCAAATTCTAACTTTTAAACTTGTAATAATAATAATAAAATTGCTGAACTTTTATTTATAGATTTTTGCACAGTTCTTATTGTGCAACATTAAGCCTAATCCTGACTCTCAAACTCAGAATTAACGATTTCTCTTAAATTCTGACTCATCACATGAATTCAAGTTAATTCTGAGTTCAAAATTCGCACTTAAGATTTTTGAACTCTGCACCGATTTTGCATAGTTTTGGCTTCATTCAAAACTCAGAAATTTGGAACTTTAAACTTGGAAATCAAGATTTTTATATAAATCTGAGTTTAAAATGTAATCAAGTTAATTGTAATTTTAAAATTAACAATTTGCATAGGTCTGACTCTTTGAATCTCAGAATTAAACTTAGTTCTCATTCATGCCTAATTCTTAGTTATTAGAGTTTTATCAAATTCTGAGTTTGAAATTCGCACTTAAAGTTTTTTGAACTCTGCATTCATTTTCCATAGTTCCGGCATCGTTTGAAATTCAGAAATGTGGAGTTTTGATATTGCAAATTACGTTTTGTTAAAATCTGAGTCTAAAATGGAATCAAGTAAATTTTAATCTCAAAATTAACAATTTGCATAGGTCTGCCTTCGCTTGGAATCAGAATTAAGCCTAATTATCTCGATAAGATTCGCAAGTAAAGATTTAGGCTTAATCTCTAGTTGGGAGCTCTGTACTAAAGAATTATTAGAGTTTTACCAGTTAACTCAGAGGTACTTTTATATAAATTCTGTTTTCCACAAGATATAAGTGTTTAGACCAAACCACTATTTTCCTAGTCGACTGAACGAAAAGAAATTGAAAAATTACCGACATTAAATGCCCAACGGATTATTATTAATATTTAGTACCTTGTCCTTAAATAATTCATAAATATAATCGACAACGTATCAGTAAAAAATAAACAATAATTCATGCATATTTATTTATGCAAATACGATGCTAGTGAGGTGGATGTGTCCCGGCTTAAGAAAAATAATACTGTCATTTGTAGGCCGTACACAATACATTTTTGTACGGATATTTCGCTTGTAATGCGGGCTTATATGATAATTTAGATTGATGCCCCATTATTAATAATTTTATTGTCATTTATTAAAAAAAGAAAACGGACCGAAGATAATGGATTAACGTAGTACCTTCTTATTAGTTATTTTAATGTGATAATCTATTTCGAAACGGTAAAATATTGATAAAAATGGCTAAAACTATAGTTAAGAAAAAGGTACAGCAATTTAAATGATTGTCTTAATTTCGGGTTGTAAGACCCTTAAAGGAACTATTTATAATTATGCTTAGAAGTTATTATGCATTAGTTCTTAGACTCGTCGTGCTGCAACAGTATTTCCATAATACCTGAGAGAAATATCGTTTCGGCTTATTAAAGTTGAATCCATATTTTTAATAAATCCTTCAGGTAAGTTCGTACCACGAATTTGTGTCCCCCGTCAGAATGTTAAGTGCGGCCTCCATCAAGATAACCAGATGCGATTGCGATAAAAAGGGTCCCCGGATTAGTATGCAAACGAAATAAAAAAATAATCGCCAGAAATTGGTTTAAAATTCACTTCTGCTTTTGCTTTGCCGTGCGCCACCCGACTCACAATTATTGTTATTATTTATCGGCGGCGTTGCCAAATTTACGCTGGAACATGCATAAAAATTGTTTGACGGATTAGTGCTAACGTTGTAAATGTTACTAAAAACAATATTGCGATTTCCTCCTTTTACTGGTCGATTTGTGTTATCGATATTCTTGCTACCTTACTTCTCGCGACCTTACTTCCGGAGTACCAACCTGCTCGACAGGTATATTCATTTGGAGCGCCCCACGGACATAATTTTATATAAATATTCTAATGTTTATGTAGCATTATAATCCTTCACTAATATCGTTGATGCATTAAGGCGAGTTTTCAGGAAAGCTTTGTACACCGGATTAGAGCTTTTCAAATTCAGATCTTAGATATATTTTCATATATGTCTCAGAGTAGATTTCTCAATACCGCCGCTTAATAATAATAACATTGCATGAGTGACTGTAAAGTGTAGAGAGATAAAGCGAGTTATCTAATATTTATATAAAATTATGTCCTTTCAATAATATCGTGGAAGAATCAAGTTTATTTTTTAGGATAGCTTTGCACACCGGATTAGAGCTTTTCAAATTCACGTCTTATATATATTTTCGGTATTTCTGATCCCAGCCTGATAAATAACATTTCTAATATATTTCAGAGTAGATTTCTCAATACCGCCGTTTAATAATATTAACGTTGCATGAGTGACTGTGAAGTGTAGAGGGATAAAGCGAGTTATCTAATATTTATGCAAAATTATGTCCCTTCAATAATATCGTGGATGAATCAAGGTGATTTATCAGGAAAGCTTTGCACCCCGGATAAGAGCTTTTCAAATTCAGATTTTAGATATATTTTCCGTATTTCTGATCCAAGCCTGATAAATAACATTTCTAACATATCTTAGAGTAGATTTCTCAATACCGCCGCTTAAAAATAATAACGTTGCATGAGTGACTGTGAAGTGTAGCGGGATAAAGCGAGTTATCTAATATGTATGTAAAATTATGTCTCTTCAATAATATCGTGGAAGAATCAAGGTGATTTTTAAGGAAAGCTTTGCACACCGTATTAGAGCTTTTCAAATTCAGATCTTAAATATATTTTCCGTATTTCTGATCTAAGCCTGATAATAACATTTCTAATATGTCTCAGATTAGATTTCTCAATACCGCCGCTTAAAAATAATAACGTTGCATGAGTGACTGTGAAGTGTAGAGGGATAAGGCGAGTTATCTAATATTTATGTAAAATTATGTCTCTTCAATAATATCGTAGAAGAATCAAGGTGATTTTTCAGGAAAGCTTTGCACACCGGATTAGAGCTTTTCCAATTCAGATCTTAGATAAATTTTCCGTATTTCTGATCTAAGCCTGATAATAACATTTCTTATATATCTCAGAGTAGATTTCTCAATACCGCCGCTTAATAATAATAACGGTGCATGAGTTACTGTGAAGTATAGAGAGATAAAGCGAGTTATCTAATATTTATGTAAAATTATGTGTCTTCAATAATATCGTGGAAGAATCAAGGTGATTTTAAGGAAAGCTTTGCACACCGTATTAGAGCTTTTCAAATTCAGATCTTAGATATATTTTCCGTATTTCTGA
>MU183989.1:75037-89615 GCA_016904865.1 Pissodes strobi
ATTTATATGGTTGGACTTGATCATTGAAACATCATTACACAAATGTTTGTACGTGGCCGTATTAAAAACTAAATTTAAGTAAAGAACTTCCACAACTTCTGCGGAAAAACAGTTTAAATCGACGGGAAACTTCCAGGCCACAATGAATAATGCATCGAGTTTGGTGTATGTGGCACTGTTTAAAGCGACATTAGCAGCAGATGGCGCAACCGCCCAGAAACTGTACACAAAATAGAATTAGGAGCCGATGTTAATTCCAATTAAAGGTAACGTCCAGTTTTACCCATAATGATCGGGATGCCATTCTCTAAAGTTGCTTAAGACAGTGCCGTGCCCGTTGATAAAAATCTTTATTCGAGTGTAAGGCAACAATGTGATGGGGTCTCAACTCAGTTCTCAGTTATTACAACTTGTCCTGGTAGGATTTAAGGAATTTAAGGAAGTTGTGTGACTTCAGCTAAATATGAATCAACTTCACCCTTGCGATTAATATGGTAGATAAGTGATCGTTGCTGATGCTATAGCTGGTTACGGACCTGGTGAAGATATATAGATCATTAAAATTTCCAAAATTTGCCTTTCCAAGTTAAAGCTGCTTCTTAAAATATGCATGCATAATTCTTATAGCCAAAAAAGATTAATGGTTACAAAACTCTATTGAACATAGTCAGGGCAGGTGCCACTTTACCAAACACTATCCTAAGCCTCTAACAAGTTTTTGTTCGGAGCTTGATAATCTGCAGTATCAAATGCTTCATTCAAGTCCAGCAAAATAGGCAGCTAAATTGACCCTATTTCCCACAAGTCAGTTCAATAATGGCAGCTCTGAAGGCATAGGTAACTTGAGGAAAGTGATGGCCATAAATAGATGTGGACCTTTATAAAGAAGCACCAGTGGGTTAACTTGGGTAATTTTGGGTTAATTTGGGTTGGATATATTCATTAATAATTCACAGCCGAAGATTTATTTTTTTTGAAGCACGAACTGATTTTGGATATTTTTATTGTGCTTATTACAAAAGTACCTATGTGAATGGGTGACCAAGTTAAATCTTGGCTCCAACATGTGTTGAACATTTCCAGTAGAGAGGAAGTGCTTAAAGTGTGGAGTCCCAATTGTTTGGAGGATAGCATCAGTATGATTGCTATCTTTGTCAATCGGAACAATAGACACAAATGGACATATTCTGATCTAGCGGTTGATGATACAGAATCATCAACTGCTGATGAAGTTCAAGGTATATGGTCAGAAAACGATAGTAATTTTGAAGCAGATTCGACAAAGTCAACTGAATGTTCTCATTAGAGATCTGAACATCTCAAAGTGTCTTCCTAATTACCTGCCTCCAGATTAATTGAAAAGACGGTACTTTTATCATAAAAGGGATCAGGATCTGTTGCCCCTTTTCTGTAAGGCAATTAATATGGTATTCTGCAACGATATAAGAACATTCCTGAAGAAAATGGGCTTGCCAGAATACTTACCAAACGAATGATGCCTTTTTATTGACCCTCCAAAACGTAGTTTGAAATGTGTCTTTTTACCCATTGGTCATTAACTATGAAGAACGTCAATGGGTCATCTGTGCCTGTCTAAAAAACGATATCCTTGTCTTATATGTCTTTGGGACCGCAGAACTAAGGATCAGCACTGGGTTAATGGAAGTAGGCCTTTATGAAAATGTTAACATCAAGCCTTTGATTGCGAGAGAGGAATCACATTTCCATCCTTGTAGAATTTACCTCCTCAAGTCCTCAATGAACGAGATTGAATCTGTTCATTTGTTGAAGTACTTCAAAATTTGTTTGCAGGAAATCATGAGGCAGAAAGTACATGGAATTAATGCAAACTCCGTCAATGCCGGTCCCAAGCCCGGATGAAAAAGGAGGAGGGAAGAACGTGCCGTAAGCCACTTGAAATGCAATGACCATTAAAAGAGGTAGTGCATAAGGGAGAACGAGGGGTCTGGCTAAATTACCCGAACTCTGTGGCGGAAGTACCACTGTAAAAAAAACCTCGAGGCACACGGTGTACCTCGTTGTATAAAGCCCTACACCCGGTGGCTGTATTTTTCCCCAGAACTAAACGGAGCCTACAGCTCTAAACCTTCCAGGGACCTAGCGCTAGCTCTATATGGATTTGGGGAAAACGCTGGGAAGTTTTCAGGAACCCAGCGCTGTTCTTACATCAACGGCTGCTCCACAATCTAAGGAACGGTCTAGTAAACTTTATTATTAAAAAAAAAACAAGTTTTATTGAGGCATAAAAGTCAAAAATTATAAATTAATTAAATAATAAAAGGACAAAAAATATCGGAAAAAATATATACAAAAAATAAAGGGGAAGTTAAAATCTACCTAAAATTACGCCAAATCTGTAAAGGAACATTATTTAAAAATTTTAAATTAATAAAAAGGTGTCAATAATGAGAGCATGAAAAAAATCGAAACAAAATGTTTCGATAAAAATATAAAACATTAAAAAAGGAGAGGAAATCTACGTAAAATAAAAGAGAATTATGCCAAACTAGTAAAGGAACGGTTTTTAAACTGGAAGTTAAAATCTATAAAACAGACAAAAATACGTCAATATTTAAAAATTATAAATTAATAAAAAGGCGTCAATAATGAGGGCATGAAAAAAATCGATAAAATATGCAATATTAAACAAAGAGAAGAAATCTACAAAAAATAAAAGAGAATTATGGCAAATTCATGAAGGAACGGTATTTAAAAAGAGGGCGAGGGAAAAATAGAGTTTTAAAAACTTATAAGTTAATTAAATTACTTAATAAAAACATGTCGATAATAACTTTTTAAATATATAATAATAATAATAAATATAAATAAAAATATTATATTATAAGTTAATTAATAAAAATTTTTTATAATAAAAGAACCAAAAGATCATCGATACAAATATAAAAAATAAACAAAACATATTTGTAATGACGAACGCCAGAAAAAAACAAATTTAAAAAAAATATTATCTAAGATTAAAGTAGCCTAGAGATTGTAAAATTGATATAAAAAAATGTGAGTAACATAATCGAGCAAAATGTAAAAATGGACATGAAAGAACAAAATTTAGGAGAACGGCCAGAAAACAAGAGAAATTTCAAAATACTCTATTACCCAAGAAAAAATTTTGTATTGAACAGGTATGCTAAACATTATAAATTTATCACTAAAAAGATATCAATAAATTAGAAGGATTATCAAGAGTAAAAGTATAAAGAATTAAAAATTATAAACAAACAATAAAAATGCTAAATGTTAACAACACAGCGGGAGCGGAGAACAAATTGAAAAAAAGGTTTAATATGGAAAGAAACAAGTTCATATAGACAAAGCATCTTAAAAATTTTACCTCAACTAATAAATAGGAAAAATGCCAAAAATCGGAAAAATAATCATCAATAGGAATATACAAAATTAAAAAGAAAAATAAATCTACATATAGCAAGCGACATTAACGTTAAATTAATAAAAGCACAAAATCTAGCAAAGGGAAAAGAAAGACAAATTCAAAACATACTTTCTTATGCACCAAACAATCTTTACTCAGATCGCTGTTAAAAAATTATAAATTATTTAAATAATAAAAGGGAAAAAATATAGAAAAACGTATAAAAAAATTAAACTGTTTATAATAAAAGAACAAAAAGATCATCGATACAAATATCAAAAATAAACAAAAAATATTTGTAATGACGAACGCCAGAAAAAAAAACAAATTTAAAAAAAAATATTATCTAAGATTAAAAGTAGCCTACAGATATGGCAAGCTAGAAATTGTTAAATTGATATAAAAAAATGTGAGTAACATAATCGAGCAAAATGTAAAAATGGACATGAAAGAACAAAATTTAGGAGAACGGCCAGAAAAGAAGAGAAATTTCAAAATACTCTATTACACAAGAAAAAATTTTATATTGAATAGGTGTGCTAAACATTATAAATTTATCACTAAAAAGATATCAATAAATTAGAAGGATTATCAAGAGTAAAAGTATAAAGAATTAAAAATTATAAACAAACAATAAAATTGCTAAATGTTAACAACACAGCGGAAGCGGACAACAAATTGAAAAAAAGCATTAATATGGAAATAAACAAGTTCATATAGACAAAGCATCTTAAAAATTTTACCTCAACTAATAAATAGGAAAAGTATCAAAAATCGGAAAATAATCATCAACAGAAATATACAAAATTAAAAAGAAAAATAAATCTACATATAGCAAGCGACATTTACGTTAAATTAATAAAAGCACAAAATTTAGCAAAGGGAAAAGAAAGACAAATTCAAAACATACTTTCTTATGCATCAAACAACCTTCATTCAGATCGCTGTTAAAAAATTAAATCAAGAAATGAATAGGTGTCAATAACAGAAGTACAAAAAATCAAAAGAAAATCAATGATGCATACAGAATTATAAAGGAAAAATTCACATAAACGACAATTAGGCTAAAATGTTTAAAGAACAATATCTAGAAAGATGGCGAGAAAGGAAAAATTAATTAAAAAAATTATTTTATTATCGAAAAAAGTAAATTATAAATAAAATAGACAGAATAAATCTATATAAAGCAAACAACAAATTTGTGAATAGCGAGAGAAGAAATCCGACTGAAAAACAAATGGTGAAATCAATGTTGCGTTGCCACTGTTCCTGCACGTTGCCAGATTGAGTGATTTGTAGCTAATTGATTCTTATTGAATATATTTAATGAACTAGAATAAGTATCATAAACTAATAAATAATTATCACCCTGTCCCAAGTTTGAAATTGAGCTTAGAAAATGTTAAACATTCAAGGCAAACTTGCAAGTAACCCAAGCGATAATAAACTTTACCTTGCAATGGTCAGCACATTTTCTAATATAAAGTTTCAGTCCGGCAGATTTTGTTTCATACCAAATCCGCTCATCCAGTAATCATATGCCTACATACAAGAGCGATTCCCTGTAGATGTCGTAAACCTTTAATCCGAACCTCAACTGGCGGTCAAATCCAACTCTGGAAAGGCCATCTCTGGTTTAAGCTTCTGTCCCAGTGTTTATAAAAATGAGGTATTCAAATGTAGCTCGAGGCGACGAGTTAAAGGTAGTATAAAAGTAGTCGTTAGTTTGTTGATATGGTAGTAAGTAGTAAATGATCAAAAACCAAGTAATAATAATTTCATAAGTCAGTGGAGGAGAAGATTAAATTGAAATGTAATACTCGTATATCAAGACTTCTCGCGGCCAAGAATCTAGTTTTACTATTAAATCCCTTATTATTTTACATGTGCGGTAAATTATTGTTTCCGTCATATATTCCTGATCCTGATATAATGTCAAAATCAAATCAGTAGTGAGGGAGTTGGGGCAAATGCTGGGAACCTTTTAGAGAACCAGCGTATCCTCTACAATCTGAAGAACGGTCTAGGATGGACCTCGGTTGTGGGAGGTTGAAGCTGGCACTGGGAACTTTCCAGGGACTGAAGTTTACTAAACCTGGAGGTCACAATAAGAATCAACTGAGGAGACCGTATATCTTCGCTGAAGAGGCTGGGCTCTCTGACTGATTTGGTGAGTGAGTGGGTTCCAGACTTATAGCCTACTAAGGAATTTCCCTCCCGCACTAATTCATTCATTCTTCCAAGCTTTCCAACCTTAATATTATCGGTTGTTACATGATCATGAAAGTTCACTACCCACTTCCACAGTCACTTAGAATGTTTTCCAGAAAGCTTAGGTGATTTTAATGGAGAATAGAGGGAATGGTTCCATCCGGACATTAAAACTATGGAAGACACCAGGGAAGATGAAGGAGCTACATACTGTTGGAGTCCTGGTATACTCAATGATAGAAAGTCGTCTAAAAGCAGAATTTGTAAGTGATAAGCGATACTGGCAATTATTCGCTAGTGTCATAGGGAGCACTTGTTATAGAAATATGACCAAGTGGCTCAACAAATTATTAAACACAAACCATTAAGCTAGCAAGGGCACATGTTCAAGTGAATCATACAGAATGAATCATGATCTTGATGCGTCTCAGCTTATAAGAGAAAGTTCTTGTAAAGCTTTAATCAGTTATTATCCTGCCAATGCCTTCAGAAGTGAGTATTTGAGTTAGTTTGGGTTAGTTTGGGTTAGCAATTGCAATATTCTAACAGTTTTTGATATGACAATTTGCAGCTTTTAATTCAGCTACAGATGCCGTAGATTTAATAAATAAACCTATTTCAAAGAGATTTTGTTATATTATAAATTATTTCTACATACTTATTCGACAAGGAATGGCCGAGGATCAACACACGATACGCCCGTGGCGGTCGAATGTATCGGTCTCCATTGCGATGACACTCTTGCACATGCATCGACATCGAGATAATCCGTAATGACAGCTAATCAGAGCGCAATTTGCAGTTTGGATGCATTTACTGCCGAACGAGCCGTCCTGCATACACTGATGCTTATGGGTTTCCTGCTGCACCCTATTACAGAACAAGGGATCGGGGGAGGTTTGCATGGAGATAACGGTTTGGGGTTTACATGGGTCGTTAGCGCATATACGTACAGTTTTGTTAAATTGTTAATTTTTCCTAAGTTTGCATGAAGCTCATATGAATGTCGTGGTTCGTGTCACTATAAGCATCAGCGGCCAAATAAATGCCATAAATAAATACAGAGGCTTCTAGATCCACTTTCATAGAATTTTTGAATTCTTCCTTTGCCCCCTCAGCCATTATCATGTGTCGGCGCCTATGACGCTCTGCATAATACGAGACACTCGTAGTGGTCACATGTTTTGGTATCTACCGCCATGTCATCTTTGCACATGCATCGACATCAAGCTAATCAGTGCGCAATTTTTCGTTTGGATGCGTAATTGCGAGTCCGAATGAACAGGATAGGATTAAGTTAGGTTAGGCTAGGCATTCTACCTAACTTAACCTCTTGGTCAAGAAGACCAGGCGAAACTAGTAATTAACATTCTATCAATTGGTATAAAAGGTCCAAAATAAGCAGAGTCATCTCTAGCTTAAAATAGCTATTCAAACCCTCAGGAGCTCTATAAATTTCGGTGCCGTTAATTAAACCTAACGGTGTTTGAACTGAAACCGGTAGGTATTTAATTTCAAAGGTAAACATAATATAGTTTCGTAAAACCGAAATAAATACCGGACAAACGGGTAGAGCGGATGTATTCATCGAATTTAGGACTTTATTTTGCAAAAAAGCCTTATTGAAAAAGTTTCCCAATATTCCATGGAAAGCCCCTTTTTTACGGTCTGGCAATTGCGAAGCTTTGAAAAGCACTTTTCGCCGAATGGTATTTTGAACAATCATGGTTTTGTAAAATTTTAATTTTCCTTCCTTATGGCAAGATCGTATTGTCATGACTTTAATCCCGTGTCGATATCCGGCTAGAAACTTCCAATTCCTGGCTATCGAGGGAGTTTGTAGCCAAGTAGGACCGATCTACTCCAGTATGACTGCATACCAGGTAAAAACAATAACAAGTCTATTAGAAACTTAATGAATTTGCACTCGACTCAATAACTATAATGCGCATGTCTTTTCAATGTGGTATAATGAGTTGTCCACTATGTATAATAAAGATTAATGGAAATTCAAAAAGCGTTTAAAATACAGTAGGAACCTTAAATATAACCACAAAACAAATACTGAAAAATCTGTATACAGCTCTGTCTAAAGCTGTATACATACCTACCTAAAGAAGCAAAAAACTAAAAATGATAGAAATGAAAATAGAAAAAAAGCTAGACAGCAGGAAGCATGAAGATAACCACAACACATATTTTGAAAAAAAAGAAAATAGTAAAATACAACCACGGTACAAATGCAGAAGAAAGAACGGATTAAAATAACTTGAAGTTAAAAATAGATGATGAAAATAGTTTTTAGAATGCAGCTAGAAGTTTGAAGACACCCGCGAATGGGCTTGTCCCGTGTATTAATAAATAAATAAATAAACAAATATTGAAAAAAGTTGTATACAGATCTGTCTAAAGCTGTATTCAGATCTGTCTAAAGCCGTATACTATCTAAAAGAGCAAAAAAACAAAAATAAGGTGAATGAAAAGACAAAAAAGCTAGACAGCAAAAAGTTTGAAGACAACCACAATACAAATTAGGAAATAAAATGGAAAATAGCTAAATAGAACCATGCTTCAAATGTAGAAGAAAGAATGCATCAAAATAATATGAAGTTAAAAAGAAGTCGATAAAAATAGTTTTCAAAACGCAGCAGGAAGGTAACAATACGATGAAGAAAATAATTTTTGAACGCAGCAGGAAACTTGAAGATAACCGAACAGCAAATATTAAAAAACGCTGTATAAAGATCTTCCTAAAGCTGTATACAGACCTGTGTTAGTAAGGTGAAAACAAATACAAAAAAAGCTAAATAGCAGGAAGCTTCAAGACAACTACAACACAAACTTCGAAAAAAAAATGGAAAATAGCAGCTACAAATGTAGAAGAAAGCACATGTTAAAATAGCAAGGAGTTAAAAAATTATATGAATAAAAATTCAAGAAAGCTTTTAAAATACAGCAGGGAGCTTGAATACAACCAGAAACAATTATTGAAGAAAGACCGGGACAGAATGGAAGCAGTTGGAAAATAAGATTAACTAAAATTAAAAAAACCTTAAGATGACAGCGAGAAGCTTGAAAACCTCACAAAACAAATTTTGAAGAAAGACTGGGATAAAATAGAAAGAAATTAAGAAATAAGATAAATTAAAATACAAAGAAGCCACATAAACGGACATTTCGATGAAAAATTAAACAAAATTGCAAGAAATTAAAAAATAAGATGAATGAAAATACAATACATGAATGGAAATTCAAAAAAGCTTTATGAAGACAGCAGTGAGTTTGACGTGAACCACAAAAGAAAGTTTGAATAAGTATTGAAACAAAATAGAAAAAGAAAAAATAAGATGAATAAGAACATGGAAAAGATTTAGAAAGATCGCCGAAATGTTCAATAATACTAGGAACTATAAAAGTAAATAATTAACAAAATGCACTAAAAATAAGTTTAATGGAAATTTAAGAGAATTCAAAAAAATACAACAGGGAGTTTGAAGACAACCATAAAACAAACTTTAAAGAAGTAATGAGACAAAATAGACAGAAAATGGGAAGTAAAAAGAATTAAAATACAAAGAACCTTTCTTTGAGAACACAGCAAGAAGCTTGAAGACAACCACAAAACAAATTCTGAAAAAAAGTGTTATAACATATCAAGAAGTTATAAAATAAGGCGAATGAATATAGAAAGAAGTTTCAAGAAGACAACTAAAAACAAAGTTGGAAGAGTTAATGGATCAAAATAAGAATATGTTAAAAATAAGATCAATGATAATGCAAAGAATCTTTAAAAAGACAAAAAAATGTTTGAAAATTCGGAAAACTTAAACAAAACAACAAGAAGTTAAGATTTGAGACCAATGAAAATAGATCCACAATACAAATGCGGAAGAATATGATAAAAGAGCAAAAATTACCAGAAAATAAAATAAATCAAAATATAAAATAGCTATGAAATAAATATTGAAAAAAGAATGGGAAAGAATGGAAGAAGTTAGAAAACAAGATTAATTAAAATAAAAAAAAAAGCATTAAGAAGACCGCAGGAAGCTTGAAGACTTCGACAAAACAAACGTGAAAGAAATAATGAATTAAAATAGCAAGAAGCAAAAAAATAAGTTCACGGGAAGGCTTTATAAAGACAGTAGGAAGCTTAACGAGAACCACAAAGAGAAAGTTTGAAGAAAGAACGAGACAAAATAGAAAGAGAAAAAAATAAAATGAATAAGAACATAAAGATTTAGGGGGACAGAAAAAATGTTCAATAACACTAGAAACTATAAAAGTAAATAAATAATAAAATACGCTAAAAAATAAGATGAATGGTAGTTCAAAAGAATTCAGAAGAATACAACAGAAAGTTTGAAAAAAACCACAAAAACAACTTTTAAAGAAAGAATAGGACAAAATAGAAAGAAAGTGAGAAATAAAAAAAATAAAAATGTAAACAAGCTTTCTTTAAGAAGATAGCAGGGAGCTTCAAAACAAGCGCAAAACAAATTTTGAAAAAAAATGAGATATTATAGCAAGAAGTTATAGAATAAGGTGAATGAATATAGGAAGAAGTTTCAAGAAGACAACTAAAAACAAAGTTGGAAGAAATAATGGAAAATAAAACTATGCTAAAAATAAGCAATGAAAATGGAAAGAATCTTTAAAAATACAAAAAAATGTTTGAAGACAACCACAAAGGAAATTCGGATTAAAAACTTGAAAAAAACAACAAGAAGTTAAGAAATGAGACCAATGAAAATAGATCCACAATACAAATGTGGAAGAATATAATAAAATAGCAAAAATTTCCAGAAAATAAAATAAATCAAAATATATAAATAGTTAGGACAGCAGGAAGCTTGAATACAACCATGAAATAAAATTGAAAAAAGAATGGGAAATAATAGAAGCAGTTAAAAAATAAGATTAATTAAAATAAAACATTAAGAAGACCGCGGAGAGCTTGAAAACTGCCACAAAACAAACGTGAAAGAAATAACGGATTAAAATAGCAAGAAACTAAAAAATAAGATCACGGAATATTCAAAAAAGCTTTATGAAGGCAGCAGGAAGCTTAACGAGGACCACAAGAAGAAAATTTGAAAAGACAAAATAGAAAAAAAGAATATTAAGGTGAATCAGAACATAAAGGTTTAGGAAGACAGCAGAAATGTTCAATAACACTAGGAA
Organism: Pissodes strobi; assembly: GCA_016904865.1. Taxonomy (NCBI): domain Eukaryota; kingdom Metazoa; phylum Arthropoda; class Insecta; order Coleoptera; family Curculionidae; genus Pissodes; species Pissodes strobi. The sequence goes on from MU183989.1 coordinate 85,842, forward strand.
CTATAAAAGTAAATAATAAATAAAATACGCTAAAAAATAAGATGAATGGTAGATCAAATCAATTCAAAAAAATACAACAGAAAGTTTGAAACAACCACAAAAACAAATTTTAAAGAAAGAAAGTGAATGAAATAACCACAAAAACAAATTTTAAAGAAAGAAAGTAAGAAACAACAAAAAATTAAAATATAAACAATCTTTCTATAAGAAGACAGCAGGGAGCTTCAAAACAACCGCAAAGCAAATTTTGGAGAAAAAATGAGAACATAGCAAGAAGTTATAGAATAAGGCGAATGAATATAGAAATAAGTTTGAAGAAGACAACTAAAAAGAAAGCTGGAAGAAATAATGAAATAAAACAAAAATATGTTAAAATATAAGATCAATGATAATGCAAAGAATCTTTAAAAAGCAATAACATGTTTAAAGGCAACCATAAAGTAAATTCGGATGAAAAACTTTAAGAAAACAATAAGAAGCAATAAGACTATTGGAAATAAAGTCACGATACAAATGTGGAAGAATATAACAAAATAGCAAAAGTTACAAGAGAAGCTTAAAGTAAGATTATTGGAAATTCAAAAAGCATTATGAAGACAGCAAGAAGCTTGACGAGAAAGACAAAAGAGAGTTCTAAAATGAATAAGACAAAATAGAAATGAAAAAATAAGATTAAGAAAGACATGAAAAGGGTTTAGGAAGGCAGCAGAAATGTTGAATAAAACTAGGAACAATAAATATAAACAATTAACAAGATACGCTAAAAAATAATGTGAATGGAAATTTAAAAGAATACAATAGAAAACTTGAAACGACAACAAAACAAATTTTAAAGAAAGAATAGGACAGAATAGAAATAAAGTGAGAAGCAAAAATAATTAAAATACAAAGAAGCTTTCTTTAAGAAGACGGCAGGGAACTTGAAGACAGCCGCAAAACAAAAATGTTGGAGAAAAAATGGATAACATAGCAAGGAGATGACTAAACTAAAATCAAAGTTGGAAGAAATAATGGAAAAAAATAAAATATGTGATAAATAAGATCAATGATTATACAAAGAACCTTTAAAAAGACAACAGAATGCTTCAAGATTCGGATGAAACAAAACAACAAAAAATTAAAAAATAAAACGAATGAAAATAGAACCACAATATAAATGTGGAAGAATATAATAAAATAGCAAAAAATACAAAAAATAAAATTAATCAAAATATAAAAAAAACCTAGGACAGCAGGAAGCTTGAATACAACGAAATAAATATTGAAAAAAGAATGGAAGTAGTTAGAAAATAAGATTAATTAAGATACAAAAAAGCATTAAGGAGACCGCGGGAAGCTTGAAAACTTCCACAAACATATTTCCTCAAAAATTGATTTGCACCTTTTTATTAAATTAGATAATTAAATCAGTTAATATTATACGTACTTCAATAAACCATCTTTGGAATTTGCAGAACCTAAGCCCTCCCATTGACTCACCCAGGAAGGCATTGTAAATGTCTAGTATTGAACTAGGGCAGTCACTTATGGATTTTATGTAGATTGCTTTTTTTTTTTTGTAAATGAACATTGGCTCTCAAAATATGAGAGTTTTGGGTGTTAATCTTGATTCTAGATTATCTTGGAAATATAATTCTAACAGCCTTAGTGCCAGGCTGAGCAAATCAGTCCATTTGGTCCGTAGGCCCAGGGATTGAATCTCCCTAGCGTGCTTTTGTCTATGTACTTTGGATTGGGGGTTGCTGGGGGTTAATTTGGAGCGACTTCTTCACTGTCCAAAGACTTATTGAGGAATTATATTATAAAAGGTTCTCGAAGGAATAAATTATTTCTTTAATTGTAATGTAGTGTAATATTTGTATTTTACCATGTAATTGTGATTTTATTATAAGACGAATGAGATCAACAAAATTCCTAAAAATAATGTTTCTAAACTCATCTCACAACCTATACTCGTCAACAAATCCGAAAGTTTCGAAAGTTCGGTCGAAAACGTGGGATCCATCTTAAATCTCGATTAGGGTGAAGTCACTCGGACTTTTTTGAAACCTGATCCCTTTCCTGTTCCGCCAAGGTAACGCGAGAATACCTCCCCTCCCGCCCCCCTTTGCTCCAAGTTCTTTATATTCCACACCAATCCCGAGCAAGACACTTGATATTAAATTGCGTAATATGCGACCAACGCACTTTTATTGGGCGAATCTCGCTTGATTACTTTTTTGTTTTCCACCCTATGCATGAACCCCTAATTAGGGACTTGTTTGTCGTGAGGATTTATGCGGTTTCGTCACAATGGTGAAGCCCGTGTTAAGAAGGCTTTCTACTAGAAATAAACGCGTATCGTTGAAATTGGAGAAAGTGCACATGGGAATATAAATGGCGAGGACCAGGAGGCCCTTTATACTCTCAACAGCACCAGCGCTATAAACCAATGGGCAATTACATTTCAGATTAATTTTGATGAAGTATTTTTAATTTCTATTAAGGCACATGATAAAGAATGTAGTATAAAAATACAGAATTGCCACAGAGTTGATTTGTAGCCAATCCAACCAAAACAGCTAAAGCGCGCTAGGGTAGGAGGTACCATAAATATGAATTCAGTTGCAATTCCTACAAGAACAAATAAAAATAAAAAGTTAATTTGTCTAGATTCCTAAAGAGTCTTTTAAAGTTGGCCCTTAGATAAAAACCGTATCCTAAACGCCTGCGGCATGTATAATTCCATGGAAAAAGTTACAAATTATCTATGATTTCCAGAATTTTTTATTTTTTTTTTCGAATTATACATATTAATTTCGAGATAATTTCTACTTTTGTCTGGAAATTATGGACACTTTCGAGTTCTTTAACAACTTACTGACAGCAATTTCGTGGAAGAACTTAAAATCATGGGTAAGTTCCAGAAAAAGTTCAAATTATATATAATTTCGGCTCTCTTCTCGAATTATATCGAGAAAAAAGTAGACATGGATAATTTCGATTTTTATCCGCAACTAACTGAAGCCAAGACGAAAGCTCGATATATACTTATAATTTCGAGAAAAGTTCGCAAAAAAAATTAAATTACGGATAACAACCTATATTTTCGAAATTTTGGATGTATTTTCCATAATTCAATTATTATGCAAGGCAAAGAGCGCTGGAAGTATATATGAGTTCTTGAAAAGTTTAAAATTATATGCAATTTCCAAAAAAAAAAATCAAAATTATAAATCATTTCCAATTTTCTCGTTTTATACAGTTTGCTTTCGAGAAACTAACTATGGATAATTTCTCGAGATTATGAATATCAATATGAGAGTTGAACATATATATTTCGTGGAAAAATTCAAAAATATGGTTAACTTCAAGAAAAAAGTTAGAATTATGGATATCTCGAATAACATCGAGAAATAGTAATCATTCGAGAAAAAAATCCAAAGTATGCATAATATACATTTTCAACATTTTTGCTCACAAATATGGATGTATTCGACTATTTTCAATGCCTCAGTCATGCGATGCAAAGAGTGTTGGAAGTAGATATAAGTTTATGATAAACTTGAAATTATACGCAATTTCTAAAAAAAAATCCAAATTATAGGTTATCTCTAGTTTTTTGGTTTTATACACATTACTTTCGAGAAACAAGTTATGGATAATTTCGCCAAATTATGGAAATCAGCATGAGAGTTGAACATATTTATTTCGTGGAAAAATTCAAAAATATGTGTAACTTCCAGACAAAAGTTGGAATTATGGATTTCTCGAATTACATCGAGAAATATTAAT
>MU183989.1:90983-108513 GCA_016904865.1 Pissodes strobi
TATGGATGTATTCGACTATTTTCAATGCCTCAGTCATGCGATGCAAATAGTGTTGGAAGTAGATATAAGTTTATGAAAAACTTGAAATTATATGCAATTTCTAAAAAAAAATCCAAATTATAGGTTATCTCTAATTTTTTAGTTTTATACACATTACTTTCGAGAAACTGGTTAATTTCGCGAAATTATGGATATCAACATGAGAGTTGAACATATATATTTAGTGGAAAAATTCAAAAATATGTGTAACTTCCAAAAAAAAGTTGGAATTATGGATTTCTCGAATTACATCGAGAAATAGTAATCATGAATAATTTCGAGAAAAAAATCCAAATTATGGATATTTTCATTTTCGACATTTTTGCTCACAAACATGGATATATTCGCCTATTTTCAATACTTCAGTCATGCAAGCCAAATATAGTTGGAAATAGATATTAGTTTCTGCAAAACTTGAAATTATATAATAGGGATAAATTCTACATTTTTTCGGTATATCCACATTAATTTCGGGAAATAAACTATAAATACTTTCGACATTTTTCTCGAAATTATGGATAGCAACATGAAAGCAGCATATATATAATTTGTAAAAACCTCCAAAATATGTGTAACTTCCAGAAAAAGTTGGAATTATATATTACGGCTTGTTTCTCGAATTACATCGAGAAAAAAGTAAAAATGGATAATTTCGACTTTTGCCCACAACTGACTGAGTCCATGAAAGAAAGCTGGATATAAATGCATCATTCCGAGAAAAACTCGTGAGTTTTGCTAATTTCGAAAAAAAAATTCAAATTATGGTTAATTACTATTTTCGAAATTTTTACTCGCAATTATGGATAAAAATCAATTTAGGGATAATTTTTACTTTTTTCCATTTTTTCACATTAATTTCGAGAAACAAACCTATGGATAATTTCAATATTTTCTCGAAATTATTTATAGCAGCATGAAAGCTGAATATATATATTATAGTTTCATGTAAAAATGTTTAACTTCCGAAAAAAAGTTGAAATCATGGGTAATTTTGTAGTAAGCATGAATCATTTTGAGAAAAAGTTATGAATAATTTATATTCTCAAAATTTTCGTTCACAGATATGGATATATTCGATTATTTGCCATACTTTAGTCATATGAGGCAAATAATGTTGGAGGTAATTATAAATCCAGGAAAAACTTGAAATCATATGAAATTTTAAAAAAAATCGAAATTAGAGATGATTTCTTCTTGTTTCGATATATACACAATAATTTCGAGAAACAAACTATGAATAACCTCGATTTCTATTTTTCCCGAAATTATGGATAGGAACATGAAAGCTGATCTGGAAAAAATCAAAAATGTGTGTAACTTCCGTAAAAGTTACAATTATTGATCATTTTGACTTTTCTCTCGAGTTACACCGAGAAAAAATTCAGTCTAAATTATGGTTAATCTATATTTTCGAAATTCTTGCTGGATATTTTCGGCTGTTTGCAATAACTCGATTACTCCAGGCAAAGAGTGCTGGAAGTATGTATAAGTTCATGAAAAACTTGAAATCATATTTCACATTTATAAAAAAAAATCGAAATTTGCGATCATTTGTACTTTTTTTTCGATTTCTACACATTAATTTCGATAAACAAACTTTCGGTGATTTCAACCTTTTTCTCGAAATTATGGATCGCAACATGAAAGCTGGATATATATAATATCGTGTAAAAATTTTAAAATAATAAAATAAAATTTATGGATAGATATGCAATTATATCGAGAAAAAGTAAGCAGGATATTTTTGCCTTTTGTCCATAACTGACTGATGCCAAGACAAAGCTGTATGTAAATGTATAATTTCGAAAAAAATTGTAATGTTGTCGAAAAGAAAGGATATGTAATAATAATTAGGCATAAAAAACGAAATTTTAAGAAATAAGTAGAATTTGCACGAAACCTGAATTATGCCTAGTTTGTGTTCACAATTCAATTTCAAAAAACTCAAAGCAGACTAAATAGAAAACAGTTTGAATTATTAAATAAAGATTGAAAACCGCTCCCAAGAGCTAATTCAAGCAAAAGAGAGCGCGGGCAAACCGTCTATGGATCTAATCAACAAAATCCAGGTGCTTTAAAGAAAGGATATAAAATACATTGAAATTAGACCCCACTACACACATACAAGGTATATGTTTTATAAAAATAAGAAATAGTGAGATTATTTAAGTAAAAATCTTGAGCTGATTTAATGTTGTCGAAATAAAATTGAAGTTCAATGTTCAATCTCCTGGAACCCGATGGAAACGAGTATAACTGAATTCTTGGTAGAACGGCGAAGAAAAAATAAGTCAATAGCAAAAATATTGAATAGAATGTTAGATGAAATTTAACTTTAATTAGCAAACAAGTATACCGACGCGTGGGCATCACAAGTTTTGACTTATCACGTCCACCTGTCATCTTATGTGTGGTACGTGAGTACGTCATGGATTACGTCATTTTTATGTGAATAAAATGACAGAAGGGATAAAAGCGTGATTTTCACATGTTCTTACATTCAAATTTGTTACCAACCTCGAAATGTTAAAATTTTTCGCGCCACTCTAATATGCCGTTAAATAAACTGTTTGCTCGTTCACTATGTAAAAGCCCAGCCATCGCAGCGCTTGAAAGTATAGACGGGAAAATATCGAAAACGTAAAGCTGCAAAAATAAAAACCGAAAATCTGCACGCCGCATTTCATTACTAGGAGTGATTTCCACGGTGGAAAAAAAATAGCAATATGCAGAGATGAAACCGAGGATCCAAAGGGAGAAACAGACCGGATGGTGTATGTTCGAGCAGCTGACTCCACCCTTACACGAGGGGATGGAACAAGCCAGTGTGCTGCAGGTGTCGTTAGTCGAACATATAACATCTCGAAATGTGAGGGCACTGTACTGAAATAATATCTCTCGGAGCTGGGAAATTTTATAATAATTGTTGCGCTTCAGCACAATTTAACGTAATTGTGCGGAATATTTCCATGTTTAGTTTACAAATATTCAGTTACCCCTCGTATTCAGACATCAGCCACTTCACTTCGCAGCCATGCCTCTAACGTCATTTGAAACATCTTCAGATTATGTGCGTAAATAGTAGGCCTTTCAACGTTATTCTTTTCTCGAGAGACCAGACCAACCAGGGACGTTTGCGATCGCGTCTATTGTTTTTATGATGCCGGCTAATTAGCCGGAAGTACATGGGCGGAACTTTGTTTGAGTCATCCATCCGAATACCCCTTTCGCTAATGTCGATCTTGAAAAGCCTTTCATGCTTTTTATCGTCTGATGTTTGTATGTGCGATATGTCTGTTATTATAGAAGGAATCCGAGTGTTTTTTTATTGCTTATGTATATGAAAGTTCGTCTAGCTAGAGGATAATTATATAGAATTCCCGAAAAAATATGTTTTGATATGGACAATTCACACGATTCCAGACGCTAGACAAGAAGTAAAACTAATTCTAGCGAATGTTACATTAGAGGAACCCCACGAAAACCGAAATAATTGGCATTCATGATGGTATATGTTTACAATTAACTTCCACAAAGCGATTCATAGAAATTTTGCATTTCTCTGTTCATTTGGGCCTAATATTCGTTTAAGGTTTTTAGTAATTAATATGTCGTGTAATCCCTATTTTACACCTCATGGTGATTGGGACCTTTTGATATGGAAAAGCCTCGTTAAATGCCTAGGACTCTCCTCTTAAAGCTCCACGACATATATAATCATTTTAGACCTAGGCCTGTCCCTATTCCATGGGTCAATTGAAGATTATAGGATGTTTATAACCAAGACAATTTTCTATGGTTAATCATGTTATAACCAAGTGGTTAAAACCGCAATAAATTTTTAAATGTAAATTGGTCGAACAAAAGCTAGTTTATTTACACGTTTCTAAAACTTGCATTGAAAATAACAATTTTTTAATTGATATAAGAATCCCTTCCAATCGAAATACGTTTTGACTGTCCTGTAATAAAAGCCGCCCTCAAAAATTATTCAATTCCCAAATTTACATATCCAAACAAAGCGATAATTACAGATTCTATTTGGGAAAACCGCTCGAAACGGTCCGGAATAAAAAATGACCCCGAAACGAATGTAACCCGATCCGAGCCCCGTGTGTGGTAAGGCGGAGAAAAAACTTTATAATGTTCTTTTATTTTATTACGCGACCGGGTCATAACTTTTTCGAATTATGACCATTGTTTATGTGACCAAAAACAAACGGTAATAAAAATTGAATAAAGAAAATCATTAGTTTGTTGCGAAGGCGTATCTTTTACATCTTAAGAAAATTTCTTGAGGTGGCACCCAAATTAATTTCATAATTTATATATGCTATCGGCAGAGCATGTAATTCAGCAAATCTATAAAATAATGCATACAATAAAACGTATACAATTTTTGCAGCCAAATTCCTATTACCGCAAAAATTACAAATAAGTAGAAAAATTAAACAAAAAAACACTTAAGTTAGCCAATAAAATCGAAAGAGATTACGGGAACATTTAGAAAACGAAATGCTTTCTTTAAACTCAATATTCAAAAATGAAAATGGAAAATAAATAGCTAGGACTGAAATTATTTAATGAAAATACAGATGCACGCCAAGCACAATATATCAAAAAGTAGCAAAACTTCAAAAAGGAATAACATTAATTGTTATCCATCAAAATGTTGACCGAAATCAAATCACGGAATGTTTAGAAAGGGATAAAAATAATGAAAATGAGCATTGTATTCTGATAAACATAACACGTTAAAAATACGCAAAATTGCAAAAGAAAGTTTGAATATTAAGAAAAAATACTCAAATTAAAGAGAGAAAAAGAACAAGTGAAGGAAGGCATACTCATTAAACACAATATATGAAAAACACCCAAAACTACAAAAAGTAGAATAATGAAACAGGCAACCATACACCTTTTTTTTTTCAACATTTTTTTTGGCCGAAAACCGCGTTTCTCTAACTTTTTTTTATTATTGATTTGTTTCTTTATTTCCCTTTACAATATTTTTATTAACTTTCCATATAATTTTTTCTTTTTTTTTTAATTCTTTTCTGATTTGGTTTTACAATATTTTTATAACTTTCCAAACAATAATTTTTCTGGTTTCTTTTCATTCATTTTTTTTTCTTATTTCGGTTTATAATACTTTTATTAACTTTTCGGACCTTCTTTTTACTTTTTTTTATTTTTTTTCTAAAATGTTTGTTTTTTTTTAATAAGGCATATTTTTTTCTCCTCTATTTTGTCATCCCGACCTAGTAACTTAGTAGAGCTTATTTAATTTTTTAATACTTTTATTGACTTTCCGAACAATTTTTTACGTTTTTTTTAATTTTCCCAATTTTTTCGAAAAATTTTGAGGTAGGGAGTGGGGGTATAACTCCCCCACCCCCCTCCCCACCTCAATGATGACATCCAAAAGTGAGAATGGGAAATAAAAAAGGAATGAAATTAAATAAAAAAACATGAAAGCGAGAATATACACGCCAAACACAATATATCAAAAAAGAACCGTTTTTTATCTAATTAAATGTTTATTAAAATCAAACAAATCACGAAAATGTTTAGAAAAGTATAAAAAAGCTGAAAATAAAAACTTTACAATGTTTATTGACAACAGATTATTGAAACGTTTAGAATAGAAAATAAGTCCGTGCCTCACCTTTATAAGAACACAACTGAAGTGAATTAGGAATTGAGTTTTTTTTTCAACTTGCGGTTTTGACACTTTTAATTATTTTTTTCTTTCTCCTTTTTTTCGACATTTTTTTGGCAGAAAACCGCGTTCCTCCAACTTTTTTTTATTATTCATTTTCTTCTTTATTTCGTTTTATAATATTTTTATTAACTTTCCATATAATTTTTTCTTTTTTTTATTAATTTTTCTTCTGATTTGGTTTTACAATAATTTATTAACTTTCCGAACAATCATTTTTCTTATTTCTTTTCATTATTTTTTTTCTTATTTCGTTTTATAATACTTTTATTAACTATCCGGATCTTCTTTTTACTATTTTTTTAAATTTTTTCAATTTTATCTAATATGTTTGTTTTTTTAATAAGGCATATTTTTTTCTTCTCATTTTTGTCATCCCGACCTAGTAAGTTAGTAGAGCTTATTTCAATTTTTAATACTTTTATTGACTTTCCGAACAATTTTTTGGGTTTTTTTTATTTTTTTCATTTTTTCGAAAAATTTTGAGGTAGGGAGTGGGGGTATAATTCCCCCACCCCTATTGATGACATCCAAAAATGAGAATGGGAGATAAAAAAGGACTGAAATTAAATAAAAGAAACATATGAAAGTGAGATTATACACGCCAAACACAATAAATCAAAAAAGTACCATTTTTTATCTAATTAAATGTTTATTAAAATCAAATCACGAAAATATTTAGAAAAGTATAAAAAGGCTGAAAATGAAAATTTTACAATGTTTATTGACAACAGATTATTGAAACGTTTAGTGCCTCACCTTTATAAGCACACAACTGAAGTGAAACTTCTAAAAGAGATATTAGGAATTGAGTTTTTTTTTTCAACTTGCGGTTTTGACATTTTTAATTTTTTTTCCTTTTTTCCTTTTTCCTTTTTTTCAACATTTTTTTGGCCGAAAGCTGCGTCTCTCTAACTTTTTTTTATTATTGATTTTTTTCTTTATTTCGTTTTATAATATTTTTATTAACTTTCCATATAATTTTTTCTTTTTTTCATTAATTTTTCATCTGATTTGGTTTTACAATAATTTATTAACTTTCTTATTTCTTTTCATTATTTTTTTTTTTTACTTATTTCGTTTTATAATACTTTTATTAACTTTCCGGACCTTCCTCTTACTTTTTTTTTCAATTTTTTTCCAATTTTCTAAAATGTTTGTTTTTTTTCATAAGGCATATTTTTTTCTTCTCATTTTTGCCATCCCCGACCTAGTAACTTAGTAGAGCTGCACCCCTTCGCCTTTTTTTCGCCGAAAACCGCGTTTCTCTAACTTTTTTTTAATTGTTTTTTCTTATTTCATTTTCTAATACTTTTATTGACTTTCCGAACATTTTTTTACGTTTAGAAAGGGATAAAAATATTGAAAATGAGCATTATATTCTACTAAACATAACACGTTAAAAATACGCAAAACCGCAATAGAAAGTTTGAATATTAAGAAAAAATACTCAAATTAAAGAGAGAAAAAGAACAAGTGAAGGAAGACATACTCGTTAAACACAATATGTGAAAAACATCCAAAACTACAAAATGTAGAATAATGAAACAGGCAACCATACACCTTTTTTTTCAACATTTCTTTTGGCCGAAAACCGCGTTTCTCTAACTTTTTTTTATTATTGAGTTTTTTCTTTATTTCGTTTTATAATATTTTTTATTCACTTTCCATATAATATTTTCTTTTTTTTTATTCTTTTCTGATTTGGTTTTACAATATTTTATTAACTTTCCGAACAATCATTTTTCTTATTTCTTTTCATTATTTTTTTTTCTTATTTCGTTTTATAATACTTTTATTAACTTTCCGGACCTTCTTTTTACTTTTTTTTCAAATTTTTTTCCATTTTTTCTAAAATGTTTATTTTTTTTAATAAGGCATATTTTTTTTTCTCATTTTTGCCATCCCCGACCTAGTAACTTAGTAGAGCTGAACTCCTTCGCCTTTTTTTTCGCCGAAAACCGCGTTTCTCTAACTTTTTTTAAATTTTTTTTCTTATTTCATTTTTTAGTACTTTTATTGACTTTCCGAAAAATTTTTTGCGTTTTTTTTTTAAATTTTTCCCATTTTTTCGAAAAATTTTGAGGTAGGGAGTGGGGGTATAATTCCCCCCTCCCCCACTGATGACATCCAAAAGTGAGAATGGGAAATAAAAAAGGACTGGAATTAAATAAAAAAAACATATGAAAACGAGAATATACACGCCAAACACAATATATCAAAAAAGAACCATTTTTTATCTAATTAAATGTTTATTAAAATCAAATCACGAAAATGTTTAGAAAAGTATAAAAAGGCTGAAAATAAAAATTTTGTTTTGCTAAATATAACATGTCATAAATACACAAAACTACAAAAGAAAGTTGGAATATAACGAAAAATTACTTAAATTAAACAGAAAAAAAGAACACGTGTAAGTTCTTGCTAAACACAATATATCAAAAACTCCCGAAACTCCAAAAAATGGAATAATGAAACAGACAACAATAAAATGTTTATTAACAACGAATTATTGAAACGTTTAGGAAAGAAAAAAATAATGAAAACATCCGCTAAACACTGGACAAGAAAGTAGGAATATAAAACATAAATGAATCAAATTAACAGGAGAAAAAGAGACAAATGAAAGCAAGCGAATTGACCCGCTAAAGACTGTATGAAAAAGGCAAATTACCGAATAAATTTATTATTAAAGACAGATTACGTAAACATTTAGCAAGCGAAAAAATCTTGGACACAGGCAGTCGACTAAGCACAACACAGCAAAAAGGTGCCATGAAATATAAAAAAAAATTGAAGCAATAAACACGCTAAACACAAAAGGCGCAAAATGTAGAAAATTAATCAAAAGACATTCGTTATAAAATAAAATTTGTATTAAAAAAGATCTTGGAAATATTTAAAGAAGGAAAAAAATTGCGCATATAAAAATAGTCCACCACTGCAAAAATGTGAGAAAATTAATAAAACACATACCTACAAATAGTCTCATGGGAACGCGGTCATAAAACCCAAATCAATGAGTTCTATTTACTAAAAACACATCCTAAACCCATTAAAAAATTAGGTAATCGAATCTGACGATAGATACTTAATATAAAAACGTTGAGAAGCACTGTTTTATACCGTTATTATTATTATCATTATTATTATTATTAATATTATTAAAATTATTATTATTATTATTATTAACCACGCTAACTCAGGTTTCGCTGGTAACGATTTAGCCGGATTACTAGGCTGGGGTAACCTGGTGGAAAAACAATTCAGTTCCTCCCACTCAGGCTCCGTTCAGGAATTCGCGGGTTATACTGAAGTATAACTACCTTCTGCGCGTATGATGTTCTCGGATAATCCGAGATCTAGAAGATTTTTAAGGAGATTCTTCGAAGTGATCCCCTCAGCCGAAATTACTAGTGGGATTGTAAAGACTTAGGTCAACTGCCAGATGTTCTTTAGCTCTACTGCAAGGTTTTCGTATTTTGTGACTTTTTCTGTCTCAGTTCTTCTGACGTTATGAGATAGCGGCACAGCTATGTCAATAATGGTTCCAGTCTTTTTCTCCTTATCTATGATAACGATGTCCGGTATGTCGTTATTTATAGGCCTGTCCCAATACAGTACCGCTTTATCTGTTTCCAAGACTGCCTGGGACTGGTATTTGTAATACGGTGAGCATATTTGAAGGAGTCCGTTCTGTTGGTGGAAGATTTTGGCCACTTGATTGTGATGTCTCAGGTATGCTCTATAGATTTACCCACACCGCCCCACACTTCCTACACTTGTCCTCTACGTCAAGTCTTAGACAGTGTTTTTCATAGTTCGAGTCCTGATAACTCTGTCCTGGATGGTCATGACGAATCCTTCGGTTTCTGGGTAGAGGTAACCGGCGTCGAGCCATGATCTCGAGATTGCGGTGTTGTAGCTTCAGTGGCGTATATCCTTGATCCTCCTGGGCTGCTATTCTCATCAGACCATCTTCGGATATTAGCAATTGTTGCCGTATGTTCTTCTCCTGGGTTCTACACAACTTGTAGATGTTCATCATATCTCGACCGCCGCTTGCTCGGGGAAGGTATAGCCTCTTATCCGATGCATTGGTGTGCAGACATCGGAATTTCATCAATCGCCGGGATAGCCTGTTGAGTCCATTTAGGTCTGCATCAGACCACTGAAGGATACCAAAGGTGTAGGTTAAGATAGGCAGTTTGGGGTTCCGAACCTTGAGTACTCTCTTCTTGTACTTCTCGGAGAACATATTCTTCAGGTGCGTGTGGTCGATATGTTGGTTCTGAGTATTGATCTTCTTGGATTTTCACGGCGCTCCATTTGATGTTGATGATGGCGCATTTGTCAAGTTCAAATGACATGTTTATGTACCCGCTGAAGGTCTTAACGGTGTTAATTAGAGAGGGCAATCCAGTCTGGTTCTCTGCAAAGATCTTTAGGTCATCCATGTACAATAGATGGGATAACCTCCGCCCGTTTCTGATCTTAAGTATGTACCCAATATTGTTCAGTAGCGTAGAAAAAGGATTCAGAGCCAAGCAGAACCAGACAGGTGATAAAGAGTCTCCTTGAAAAATACCTCTGTATATCTTGATTTTACCAGTGTCGTTGTTGTTGACAAGGATATTGGTCCGCCAGGTGCTCATGAGATGTTGGAGCACCGCTCTTACTTTCGGGCAAATCTTATAAATTTCCAGTACCTTCATCAGCCAATCATGAGGGACGGAATCGAAGGCCTTGCTCTTATCAATATAGCACACATTGAGATCACTCGTCCTAGTCTGAACCTGTTTTATAACCACTGCATCTATGGAAAGTTGATGTGTGCACCCGGCTGATCCTCGTATACAACCTTTTTGCTCTTCCTTCAGTATGTTCTTTGTAGCGCAGTGTTCGTATATTCGGTTGTTGAGAAGTGACGTGAAGAATTTGTATACTACAGACCGGCACGTGATTGGTCTATGGTTGCTCGGTCTAGCGGAGTCGCCCTTCTTGAACAGCATGTAAGTGTTTCCCTCTGTAAGAAACTTGGGGAATTTTGAGGGATCGTCCAATGCTTCCATAAACATCGAGCAAGGCTTGGAAAACATGTCGAGAGATTTTTGATCCAAAAGTTGTGTAGTCCATGTGGTCCCGGCGCTTTCCAATTGCTGGTCTTCCTAATAGCCTGGGGAATATCTTCTGCTGTTAAATGGCCCACAGACATTTCTTCAACTTTCGATGCACTTTATTCAACATCTGCAATACATTTGGACTCTCTTCTGTAGTGTACTGCTTCTGACCAGATGGAGCTTCAGTACTTGTGGAATTCATCTGTGTTGGCTGGGGCTTGTGCATTGCTTGGGTTTTCAAGGCGTGTTTCCAAATTCCTGAAAATTTTCTTTCTGTCCGCTATGAAGTCTGCATTTTGTTGTTTTCTATTGGAAAGCTCATTGTACCTGCGAAGTCGAGCTCCTTTAGCCTTAGCTTGGTGTCTGAAGAGGCCTTTTAGTTCCACAAGTTGTTGGTGGTGCTGTGGGTCTTCCAAGCAAATTCCTGCTGGATTCGCTATTGCAGTGGTTTTCCTGATTATTTTCCTCGACCTGATGTTTTGCAGGTATGCGCCTATGACATCAGCTTTCCCGCGGAATTTATCTATATCCTGTTCTAGGCGTTTTTTCCAGGCCGGGATCGCACTCTTCGTATTCTGCCGTGCAGACTTTGGTATGTATGTTTTTGGTCATCGAGTTCGATGAGGGTAACAACAGCGCAGTAGACCGACAAGTGTACTTCATCTAGTGTGCGGAAAGAGGCAAGGTGTTCCCCCAGAACTTGATTGGCTAGGCTGATGTTTTGCCTGGCCTTGAAGATGCTACTTAGTTTGGGCAAAGACGGACGGTTAAAAGGATCAGAACCCTCATAATAAGATATAAGGCTATGGAATTTGTCGCTCACATGCTGTCCAGCTGGGTTCTGATAGGGTTCGTCTTAACGGTCCTGTAAGTGAGGCGTCTCATCTAGATGGACTATCTGTTCGGTCCGGTCTCGTGGCTCATTTGGAACAATTTGCTCTTTGTGGATCGTGTTTCCTACCTCTCGTCTAATGGCTTCCACGCGTTAGCCAACTTCTCTTAGCTATGATGTTTTTCCGGTCAGCGATATTATGTTCTCTTACTTGCAGTTCTGGGTGCCTTCGGGAGAATTCGGCGTGAAGGGAATGTCTCCATCCTGGAACTGGATTGTCGTCGCACTGATTGACATTATTATCATCATCATCATCATCATCATCATCATTATTATTATTATTATTATTATTATTATTATTATTAAATATTTATTTTTAGTTATGTTGTCAAATGGAAATAATTTTTTAATCCAAGAAGAACGAGACGACATAGAAAATATTTTTCGCTTGAGATGAGGCAAGATGTGGGCTGCTCTCTTCTCATCTCGACGAGATCACTAGTAAGTTTCCATTTTCTTTGGTAATGTGCAAAAAAGGTTGATAGTCTTAGAAATAAGCAATGGCGTAGAGTATCAACGATTTTTACAAAAGTGTTACTGATTACACCAATGGTAAAGAGATATTTTTGCAAAAATCATTGGTACGCCACTGAAGAAATTATGTATTTACCGGTGCAATGACTCGTTTTTAAAGAAATGGAAATATTATGTAGATATCTATGCACATCTCATAGGGGGAACAGACATGTGGATTGATATATAATTATAAAAAGGACAACGTGTCTTTAGATTCCATTCAAGATGTTTAGCAACTTTTGTTGGTTTAATAAAAAGCAGTGGCGTACCAACGATTTTTACAGGCACGCTACTGGTCAAAGTATCATAGGTCATTTTGTCGTCAAAATGAGGTTCAATGAGATATATTACCGTATGTCTAAGAGTTTCTTAATAATCTGAAAATAATTTCAGTGTTTTGATATTTTAACCCTGTTTCTTCCGTGAAGATGACCAGAATTAGTCGAAACCTCGTCTAAATCTCAGAAGACGATCCGTATAGACTAAAAGTTTGTCTGATTGCCTGAAAATATTTTACATTAGCCAAAATCAGGTCAAAATCTCTGAAGATGCCTGACAGTAGCCGAAACTTCGTCAAAATCCTTATCTAATTATCTGAAATTGAACAGTATTGGTCGAAACTTGATCTAAATTCTGAAAATGTCTTATATTAGCCAACATCACCTAAACATTTCTAAAGATGACCAGAATTAGTTCAAACTGGGTCTTAATCCTTGACAATGACCAGCATTAACTGAAACCAGGTCTAAACCCCTACATTAACCGAAACCTTTAAATGATACAACCCAAGTGGTTAAATCTTGGTTAAATCTAAACAATTCACTGAAAATATATTTTTGTTACTGCACTGACAAATACCATGTGTCAAAAATGACAGATGATGTAGCCTAAAAATGTCGTTGCCTACGTGGATGATGAAATGACAAGTGACATAAAATATAATCTAGTTAGCGTATTCCACGTTGCCGAAATTTGACAGATGACAGATGCCATATACCTATCAAAATTGACAGCTGATGTAACCTACAAAAGGTGGATGTAAAAGGCTTAATGACAGATAACATAACCCAAAATTAGAGTAGTGGCTGAGGAATGTCATGTGTCAAAGTTGACAAATGACATAACGTACTAAACTGAAATAATGTGGCCCAAGTACGAGGTGCCACGCCCTTAACTACGCGATAGCTCAAGTCGCCGATGTCTATCCTCTTATGAAGATTTACATAAAAAGTGGCGAAATTACGCTCGTCATGTTTTATTTGCATTTGCCAGATGACAGATGTCATATATCGAAATTGACAGCTGATGTAACCTACAAAAGGTGGATGAAAAAAGAACAAGTGACAGACAACATAACCCAAAATTAGAGTAATCTGCTTGGCTGAAAAATGATAAGTGACAAATAGATACCTTGTGTCAAAAATGACAGATGACGTAGCCTAAAAATGTCGTTGCCCACGTGGATGATGAAATGACACGTGACAAAAAATATAATCTAAAGTTAGCGTATTCGACGAGGCCGAAATTTGACGGATGACAGATGCCATATACCTATCAAAATTGACAGCTGATATAACCTACAAAAGGTGGATGAAAAAAGACTAATGACAGATAACATAACACAAAACTAGAGTAGTGGCTGAGAAATGTCATGTGTCAAAGTTGACAAAGGTGCCATGCCCTTAAATATGCGCTAGCTCAAGTCGTCGATGTCTTCGAATCTTCTTATGAAGCTTTACATGAAACAGTGTCGAAATTATGCTCGTCATGTTATATTTGCATTTGCCAGATGACTCGAAATTGACAGCTGATATAACCTACAAAAGGTGGATGAAAAAGATCAAGTGACAGATATCGTAACCCAAAATTAGGGTAGTCCCTGTGGCTGAGATATGACAAGTGACAAATGTCATGTGTCAAAATTGACAAATGACATACCCTACTAAATTAAAATAGTATGGCCCAAGTACAAGGTGCCACGCCCTTAAATATGCGCTAGGTCAAGTCACCGATGTCGATCTTTTTATGAAGATTTACATGGAATTTTAACCCAACTAAGGTAAAGACACCTATTATGGATCATCCTATATAAACCCACGCCTTTCGCTTTTTTCGGTATGTAGCAACGTAATCGAGGCGTTCAAAGCAACACGACCCCCCACAAATTGCCAAAGAAAATTTATATTATTTCCATCTTTTAAGCCGGACCCAAACGCCGAGAAATCTCGTCCTTTTCTCTCCGCGCGCCAATAAGTTCGAAACTTTAAATCCGTCGTTCGTCTAATCTACGGCACTCCGGACGGCTTCAAAGTTTGTGAGGAATTTATGATTTCGGGCCGAGATCAGTCTCAAAGTCCCGCTGATAGCCAAAGATTGTTCGACTCTTTGGAGCGTGTCTTGGGCTTGGAAATCGAATTAATTAAACATGTTTTATGCGTTCCGGACCAGAAAAAGACGGACCAGTTATCGATTTGTGATAGAGAGATTACCGCTGACACAATAAATTGATAGTTTCAGATCCGTGACGTTTGTAAAGTATAAGATTTATTTACTTTACTTTTTTATGAATTAGATGTGTAACCATGTCTCTATCTCGCCAGATATTAATTATTGGCCCTTTTGCTCACTAGTGGTAGGGAACGAGAGCCTGTTTAATAACGGTTCTATTCCCTTTTTAATAATTTCCTCTGCAATTATTAAAAGCCCTATTCAGCAATCAGTGTCAACATCAGCCCCGGTAACAACTTCTTCGGAATAACTTTATTATATTTAACCCGAGAGTTTTCTTGCGATAAAGCAAATAAGAGGAATATCAGTTATGCATGGAAATCAATTCGAAGTTTCAGATTGAAATCGGAACTTTAAAACGGAGTATCTACGTGGGTTGATTTACTTTATGGAGTTGTGCTCTAAGTACATATCGAAAATTCGTATTATATTCGGCGGGAGTTGAGATCTGGATAATTGGGGTGGACGCCTGATCATCGCGTCGCCGCACAGCGGTTGATTTTAAGAATTTAGTTGGACAAGAGTCAAGAATTCGAACAGTCTTTGCCATATAGTAGATATTTACTTTTACACACTAGTACATATAGTTAAATAATACATATAGGGTTGCAAGCTCTATTTTGGCACATTTTAATCTGAAATAGCTCTAAAACAAATGAAGCTATTATTAACTGCGGCTTTTTCAGATTAGCTTAGGCACAGTTTTAAACTACGTATCAGTTTTTCAGCTGTTTGTCGGCGCCTTTGCTAACTTGATAAATGTTTTACTTTTTTCTTTCTCTTTTGCTCATTTTGGTTCAGGTTAGGAAACACCCTGTATAAATAGTACTCGAATACTATATTCCATAATGACTAGTATTTATAGTATATCATCTTTCCATGCTAGTAAAGTCCAATATCCAATTATGAAATCGTGAGGAACCCTTCAGTGCAGATAATTTTTCCAGATAAAAACGGGAAACTCCGTCTATTTTCCGACCATTATCCAACTGCACTTCGGAACGAAACAACGAGCTTTTTGTATAATAATTCTCCAGATCTGTGCTTTCCCGAAGTAGTTTCTAGCCGGAGCCACGTCGAATTTCACAGATTGTGAAAATTTCGAGGGCCCTCAAAGATGCAGCCTCGGCGTGCCGGGGCACAAAAGACACGAAAATAGTTAAAAAAAAATGTTGGAACGGCGACTACGGGTGTTATTTGAGAAGTGAGCTAACAAATCGATAACGAACGAAAGAATTGGAAAATATGTCATAGTTAAATTTCTCGATATCCTATGTAAATCTCCATAAGAAAATGTATAATGTCCCTTCTGGTCTTCATTTTCGGTCTAGCTGGGTAATTAAATGAATTGTGATGACGTTATCGGCTTGAGCACTTGTCAGCTGTCAATCAAACTTAAGATCTGGCACTTGTTTTCTGTCATAAAATTCGGATGAGTGATGCCTTAAATTTCTCGACTTCCCATATAAATCTCCATAAGACAAGATATGTAGTCCATTCTGGTTTTCATTTTCGGTCTAGCTGTGGAATTGCAATAATTATGACGACATCATCGGCCTAGGCACCTGTCAGCCGTCAATCAAGCTTGATATTTGACACTTGATTTCTGCCATAAATTTGCCGGCCGCTATGTCATCTGTCATTATTCATCCAAGTAGACTCTAACGTTTTAAAATGTTTGACTTCTGACAGTTATCGTCAGCGGCTTAGGTGACGTCAACTACGTCAATCATGCTTGCAATGAAGAATTATTTTCTAGCACGATGCATTGTCCACATATTGACAAAAACCTAACATTTTCAATCTAATTTTACAAATACTAATTTATCTCGAAAATATGGGACATTTATCTAATCTATAGCAAATTTTACGCAGATTTCGAATATCAACTCGATAATTTTGAGCAATTGCGCATTTTTTCTGTATCGTAAATTTTGTGGCCCAATGCACTGTCCACAAATTGACAAAAACTTAACATTCTTAAATCTAATTTTAAAAATACTAATTTATCTCGAAAATATGGAAATTTTACCTCATCCATAGCAAATTTTACGTAGATTACGAATATTAATTCGAAAATTTTGAGCAAATGCGCATTTTCTCGGGATCTTAAATTTTCTGTCCCGATGCACTGTCCACAAATTGACAAAAACCTAACATTTTTCAATCTAATTTTTAAAATACTAATTTATCTCGAAAATATGGAAATTTTACCTCATCCATAGAAATTTTACGTAGATTTCGAATATCACTTCGATAATTTTGAGCAAATTCGCATTTTCTCTACATCTTGAATTTTCTGGCCCGATGCACTCTCCACAAATTGACAAAAGCCTAACATTTTTCGATCTAATTTTAAAAATACTAATTTATCTCGAAAATATGGGGATCTTACCTCATCCATAGCAAATTTTACATAAACTTTGAATATCAACTCGATAATTTTGAGCAAATGCGCATTTTTCCTGAATCTTAAATTTTCTGGCCCGATGCATTGTACATAAATTGACAAAAGCTTAACATTTTTCAATCTAATTTCAAAAACTAACTTATCTCGAAAATATGGAAATTTTACCTCATCCATAGCAAATGTTACGTAGATTTCGAATATCAATTCGATAGTTTCGAGCAAATGCGCATTTTTTCTGATTATTAAATTTTCTGGCCCGATGCATTGTCCACAAAATGACAAAAACCTAACATTTTTCAATCTAATTTTAAAAATACTAATTT
>MU183989.1:119053-152941 GCA_016904865.1 Pissodes strobi
ATAAAGTTTCGTCTAGATTTTAGTCTGGCCACATGTTGGTGCAATGGGTTAATTTGGGTTAGTTTGGTGTTGTCGCATTGTCTGCTTCGTTCGGTTTTGGGTTTCCCTCCTTATTTGCGGTGGTGCAATCCCGGTTAGCATGTACAGGTGGTCAATGCTGCTGGGTTTTAGGCATCCCGATATTAATCTGCACATGTCGTTCAGGACAGGGTCCAGCCTATAGGTGTGTGCTGATCTTTCCCATACGGGGGATGCATATTCGGCTGCGGAATAACACAGCGCAAGGGCCGAGGAACGTAGGACGTTGGGGTTGGATCCTCAGCGGGCACTGGTCAGTTTCCAGAGGATGCCGTTCCTGGTGTTGACTTTGGCGTTGGTTTTATCGATATGCTTTCTATAGGTCAGAGATCGGTCTAATGTAACCCCCAAGTCGACTGCATCTGGGCAGTGTTGCGGCCTGACAGAGTTTCACTCTATTTGCAGTTCTCTTCTCGCCTGTCGGTTGTTGAGGTGGAATAAGCATGTATGGTTTAATCTATAATAATTGCTCATCCTTGCTAAGGATTCTGTTAGGTGCTCTCCAATATCTGCAATGTTTTTTGATTGGCAGGTGATTGCTTGTTGGTTGATCATTGAAGAGCATAGGTGCTAGCACGTTACTTCGGGGGAGGCGATTCTTCTGGTTCCTCCAGCGGCTTCTTGTACCTTGAAACTCTACATAGATAGCATTACTTTCGTCAGCTGTTAGTCTCCTGTCATTTTAAAAAATTTCTCCAGTAATATTTCATGATTTATAGTGTCATAACCCGCTGTTAGATCCATAAAGATGGCTTCTGTTTTTTCCTTTTTTTCAAAGCCGTCCTCAATGTGTTGGGTGAGACTTAGTACCTGGCCAGTGCAGTGATTAAGTAATTTTCTATTTGTGCCCCAATCTTGTTCAGTATGAGGCGTTCATAGAGTTTGAATGGGGAGCATAACAGTGACACTGGGCGGTAGCTTTTAGCATCTTCGCGTGGTTTCCCCGGTTTATGGTCGGCTATTACCTTGGATTTTAACCACAATTTTGGTATTGTGTTTTGGTCCAGCAAGAGTTGTACATTTGAACAAGCCAGTTTAAGGCTAATGGGCCTAAGTTGATCAGAAACTCATTCAGGATGCCATCTGAGCCTGGGGCCTTCTTGGATTGCGGTTTTCAGTTCTATAGTGATAAAGTAAGCCATATTAGTTTGTCTAGCATGTGGTGTTACCCTGAAAGTGAGGGCCCCTTTCATTGACCAGTCTTACCGTTTAGGAGTAGCTGATGTGCGATTTCTTTAGTAGTGACGTTCACCTGGTCTTTGGAAGTTGCTGGGTTGCTTGATAGCTTTTTGAAAGGAAAACCTGGAACCTTATCCAGGCTTTCCTGCTGCTATGTCTCATATCCAGGCTTTCTATTTCGTCTTTTTATGTATCTTGTCTATTCCTGCTTATGGAGTCTGGCAGCTCGTTGCCCAGCTGAATGGTCACCGGAGAAAAGGGATTTCGTCTGTAGTGTTCTAGGTATTCCTTGTATATGCCATTTATTTCATTGGAGAAGCCCGGTATTTAGCAACCACGGGTATACACAACCACGGGGAATACTGCGCCTCGCTGTCTTTTTAATTGCAGAGATGAATTTATCATAACTTTCTGAGTTTGGTGGGAGGTCTCTAATTTCTTTGTCAACCTCTTCTGTAAATTTATTTCAGGTTAAATCGCCTTTTAAATGGGACCTTCTGCGGCATTATTGCCGGTCTAAACTTCAGCATTATTGGCCGATGTTGAGAGTGTGGGATATAACCAATAACTGTCTTGCTACATGTTCCAGCTAGAGGTTTGTTGATGAAGATAAGGTCCGGGTTGTAACCTCTCTTCCATGTTGTTTGATAATTCTCCTTAAACCGTTCAGCAAGGTTGACAGTAAAAATATTTTTTCTGTATTCTGCGCTATTTCAGCTGGAATTGCGGAACATATATTGGGAAGTTACTGGCGTAGGAGTATTCTTCTAGAGTATGGCGACAACTTTTCAATCTACAATTATCATTATTTTTCACATGACGCTCTTTTATTTGGGAACCGTTCGGATTTGGTTCCATTTTATCCTCTCGTCTCTTCTGCTGGCATAATTTACATCTAACCTGCGGGAACCTGCATTTTTTCTTGATATATCAGGCACTTTTCGCCAGACTTGTTTTCGTATTGCTCATTCATTGAACTTACCGCATCTTTACAAAATGTCTAACTACATCATACGTTGTATGGAATAGAAGTGGTCAAATGGTACCAACCTCTTACCACGTCTAATATTCCCAGTTTTCATAACCATTTCGCCACAATAAAACTACCCTCGTAGTTAATAATTACAGGGCTAGGTGAGTACCTTCACCTAGAGAAAAAAAGGAGGAATAGGCCGACGCGTCCTTTTTATTTTATTTCTGAATGCGACCTCATTTTCTGGGTAGAAAAAAAAGACAAAAACCGCCCCCGGGAGCCGGAGTAAATGACGGTGACGGGCTTTTTAAGATCTCGGCGTTTTTAATTAAAAAGATGCAAATTGTACCTCCCGAATGCTCCTCGGACTCTCGCGGAATTTACGAGAAAAGGAAATATTTATTAAGATCTCGAAATCAGTGGATAAGAAAAATCTATTATTCATGATTCTTGATTTATCGATTCGGAAAGTTTCAAGTTTCAGTTTGCTTCACGAATTTCAATCTTGATGAGATGTGATTCGATTGCACTTTCTTAATTTGCCATTGTTTTGTGCTGAGATGATTTAATTTTCGGTAATTAACATTTAATAGTAGAATAATTACAAGCACACGGTAAAATATAATGGCTGCATGTTGGGGGGGACTTGAGTTGTCTCTTAAAAGATAATGGATGATAGGCTAGTAGAACAAAACGTCGTACCTTTTGTCTATATATTATCCAGATTTTGCTTCAAGCTTTTATAATATTCCTGGATGGAGAGGACTGAATGTTGCAGACGATCCAGGCATGAAAAATATCTTCAAAACCAATTTTCCGTTGGAATGGATTTGCGTTATTTGCCAAAACTAATAAAACCTGTATATCTTTGATGCCCTTCCAGTCAATCTGATCTCTTTATTCGCACCCCTGTCCAGAGTAAATAGTTTTCGTGACTCCCCTCGTATCGTCCCCTATATCCATTAATTCGATCCGTCACATATAATGTGAAAAGTTGGCTGACTTTTTCTGGACAAGAATTTCAAAATTGTTTATTTTGGAAATTGGAAATTTTAGGTACGTGGATTCCAGAATTCCACGAATTCGCTGTAGCCTTTTAGGAAGCATTATTTTTTTTTATCTATGTCCATTAACCGTTTTTGAGCAACGACAACTTAAGTGCTTCCTATAAGATACTAAGTGCGTGGTTTCGAGAAAAACCCATAAAACAAAATAAAGTATATTCCAAAGAGGTATTCTGTATAAATGATAAACAATGGCCCGATTGCGAGAACGAAAGAATAAGCGGCAAACAGACTCGTTTAATTCCTAATCAGGTTCCACCCAGGTGCGTAATGAAGAACAAAGAATGCCACTCATCCATACTCGACGCCGATTAAAAATTATGTGATTGCGTTTTTAAAATCGCCAGGTATTTTTTCAGCCATCAAGCTTTAGTCTGGGAGTGTGTAGTCTAGGAGCTCAATTGTCTAATCTTCAGAGAATTTCTTACTTCTGTACGCTCGATTGAAAGTCGTGGAATGATTGAATGGCCACCGCGTCTGTCGGATCTTACTCCACTTGATTTTTTTTCTAAAGCTATTTCAAGAAGAGGGTATTAGTGAAAATGTGTTTGATTGAATGGTCAAAGCGCTCTCTAGACTTTATTCCACTTGATTTCTGTCCCTGCGATTATTTAAAGGAAAAAGTGGACATTGTTTATGTAACAAAACCAAATACTCTAAATGCAATATAGAAAATAATTTCCGTTTTCATAGCGAAACATCTAAAATTCGGGGGAAATATTAATTAATGGCCACCGTCTTCCCTGGACCTAGTCCCACATAATTTATTTCTTAGGTGGCATTTAAATGAGAGGGTGTGCACTATTCATATAACAAAACCGAATAATCTAGAAAATAATTTTCATCATATTGCAGCATCTGAAATACTGGGAAGTCTAATCTTCAGAGAATTTCTGCATATCGAATCTCCTGTACGCGTGATTGCACGTCGCGTCGTGGAATGATTAAATGGCCACGGCGCCCTGCGGATCTTACTCCACTTGATTTTTTTTTCTGAAGCTTTTTAAAGATAAGGGTATTATTGACAATGTGTTTGACTAAATGATCAAAGCGTTCTCTAGACTCTATTCCACTTGTCCCTGCGATTATTTAAAAGAAAAAGTCGACATTATTTATGTAAAAAAACCAAATACGCTAAATGCAATATAGAAAATAATTGTCGTTATCATAGTAGAACATCTAAAATACTAGGGAATGGCCACCGTGTTCTCTGGACCTAGTCGCACATGATTTATTTCGGAAATGATTGATACGCCATCGCGTTCTCCTTACCTTACTCCACTTGTTTTTTTTGTGAACTTATTAAAAGGAGATCTTGTTAATGTGGACAAAAAAGGGGGGGGACAAAGCGATGTGATAAAATAAAATAGAACGGGGATTTTATTCATAATAAACGAGCTTTTGCATATCAGAAAATGGGCAATAATAACACATATTCAGAAACGAAATATTAAACATATTAAGACCTTGGCACATTACATACTACAATTAACTAACACTGAACTAAGAAATATATGTGATTGAACGGCCACCGCGTTCTCCGGTTCTTACTCCACTTGATTTGTTTTTCTTATGAGATTTATAGAAGGGCATGTTCATATAATGAAACCAAATATTCCACATGCATTTCAGCAACTATTTGTTGTTATTTGTCCTAATGAAACACCTGAAATATTGCAAAATGTTTGCAATAGAATTGCCACCGCGTTCGCCGGACCTTAACTTGACTTGTTTCTCTAGAATTATTTTAATAAGAAAATGTTCATAACCAAATTCACCCAAGCAAATACATTTTGTGCCCTTTGCATAAATAATTGTCAATGTTTGCCATAATAAAACATCTGAAATACTGGGAAATGTGTGTCATTTAATGGCCACCGCGTTCCCCTGACTTTACTCCATTTCATTTTTATCGTTAGTGTTATTTAAAGGAAATAATATTCATAACCAAACCATATGCAGTACGACAACTCTTTGTTGATATTTATCCTAATGGAAAACTTGGAAATTTTGAAAGATGTAGGCAACATAATGGTCATCACGTTCTCCGGACATCACTCCACTTGACTTGTTTATATGGAATTATTTTGAACTAGAAGATTTTGTTATATCCTTATAAAATACCCTCGATGCACTACAGCAGATAATATTTGGTATAATGGAACAAATGAAACATTGTTATTGAATGACCACCTAGTTCTACCGATGCTACTCCACTTGATTTCCTTCTCTGAAGTTATTTCAAGCAAAGATTGTTCATCACCAAACCAGATGCAGTTTCACAACTCATTGTTGATATTTTTTCTAATGGAAAACCTGAAATATGGAAAAACGTATGCCATACAATGGCCAGCGCGTTTTCCGGACCTCACTCCACTTGATTTGTGTATTTGGATTTATTTTCAAATAGAAGGTTTTCGTATATCCAAATGAAATACCTTCGATGCACTTGATGTTTGAAATAATGGAACAAATGAAACACTGTGATTGAATGGCCATCCCGTTCTGCCGATGATACTCCACTTGATTTTTTTGTAAAGTTATTTAAAGAAAAGGTTGTCATTTATAACAAAACCAGACGCATTCATCTCATTATTGATATTTATCCTGATGGAACAACTGAATTATTGGAAAATGTATGCAACTAAATGGTCAGCTCGTTCTCCGGACTTTACTCTACCTAATTTATTTTTATTCAAATCAGATGCAGTACAACAACTCTTTGTTGATATATATCCTAATGAAAAACTGGAAATTTTGAAAGATGTATGAAACACAATGGTCATCGCGTTCTCCGGACTTCACTCCACTCGGCTTGTTTATCTGGAATTATTTTGAAATAGATGATTTTGTTATGAAATAGATGATTTTGTTATATTCTAATAATACGATAGATGCACTAAGGCAGATAATGTTTGGTATAATGGAACAAATGAAACATTGTGATTGAGTGACCACCTCGTTCTACGGATGCAACTCCACTTGATTTTCTTCTCTCGAATTTTGCAAAGGAGAGATTGTTCATAGCCAAATCAGATGCAGTTAGACAATTCATTGCTGATACTTTTTTCTAATGGAAAAGTTGAAATAATGAGCATTTAAAGATCCGTTGCACAAATAGTGCACTATGTAAAAATCGACCTCTCCTATTGGTCGATCCATCTCGTATTACGATATGTCTGCGTGATGCAATCGGTTTCTGTCAAGAGTTCTCGTGGTGTAGAAGTTTATACAGCTGGGTCTCACCTGGATGGCCGAGGTTCGAACCCCGTTGCTATTTTTATTATTTTTTTAAGATTATGTTTCTAAACAGTTCTTTTCTTGATTGTGGGTATGTCTTGGGTTAGTTTTGGTTAGCACCTGGTTAGTTTCCTTTTCTGGAGCCCTTGTAGCAAGCGAAGCGAGCGGAGGGCCATGCGGATCGACCAATAGGAAAGGCCGATTTTTATATAGTGCACTATTTGTGTAAAGGATCTTATAATGCAAAGAATGATAAACGTATGCGATACAATGGTCAGCGCTTTCTCCGGACCTCACTGCACTTGATCTGTGTATCTGGATTTATTTTCAAATAGGTTTTCGTATATCCAGATCAAATACCTTCAATGCACTCGATGTTTGAAACATTGTGATTGACCGGCCACCCCGTTCTTCCGATGCTACTCCACTTGATTTTTTTGTAGAGCTATTTAAAAAAAAAGGTTGTCGTTCATAACAAAACCAGACGCAGTCGGATATTTATCCTGAATTATTGAAAAATGTATGCGATTGAATGGTCAGCGCGTTTTCCGGACTTTACTCTACTTGATTTATTTTTATTTCTCTGCAGTTTTTTAAAGGAACTCCTAGGTGCAGTACGGCAACCAATTGTCAATGCTCTAAAATACTGAGAACATATTGAAGGGCCACCGCGTTCTCCGGTCCTTACACCATGGGATTTTTTTATTTGCAGTTTTTTGCTGAAATTATAATCTCTTTAATCGCATAACACTGTTTAAAGAAAAAGTTGGATATTTTAAGGCATTTTAAGCTAGTGTTGAGCCTAATAAGGGCAATTTTTCAATAATTAAGTTGTCTCTCACTGTTAGTTGCCCCCCGGACTAAAACAACAAAACGACCATCATCGACCAGAATTCCTGCTATGTTATTGTCTTATTACGCAGTGTTAAATACAATACAACGAGTGACGATTATGCTTGTCAGCCTGCTTAATAAGCGACCATCCGTTTTTATCGCTTTTTTCTTCTTGAGACTCCTCCAATTGGAAGCTTCACAAGATGTTGATTTAATTTAGAGTGCCTTTCACTGGAAATAAATAACATAATTCTCTTGGCAAAAAAAAGCAAGATTACAGTGGTTAAATTATGGGCATGGTATTTTGGAACTTAAAACTTCTTATGTTGTAGTTGCCCTTTCAAATATTCGAAAATGGGAAGGCGTAGTAGAACCACCGCCCATATTTTGTTTTTAATTTTACATATTTGACCCTTATTATTCATATTTACTACACATTTGTCCTGTGAATTTGGCATAATTGACATTTTCTTCAGAAAATTATTCTTAATAATATTCAATTCTTATGTTAAAATAGGCGTTTTCGCTTCAAAACTAAGCTTTTACTATAATTGGAGCTAAGCTTTCTGAGTAAATATATTGAACATTCGCCAAGTCAGCCAAAAATGTGATCAGTTTGCATCAAACATCAAAAATTATGTGCGTTAGTGCATCAAAGGTATTTGGTTTGGATATATCTTCTATTTTAAAGTAAATTCAGATAAACAGATCAAGTGGAGTGAGGTCCGGTGAACGCGCTGACCATTGCGTCGCATGCCTTTTCCAATATTTCTAGTTTTCCATCCAACTGCATTTGGTTTGGGGATGAACAATTCTCCCTTTAAATTACTCCAAAGAAGGAAATCAAGTGGAGTAGCATCGGTCATTCAAGTGGCTTGAAATAAAGCCTACAATCTAAAAATTAATACAAAACAAAAAGATTCTAAAAATCATGCTTTTTATAGCCACCATGGATTTGAAAACATCCTTCTTAACAAGCCTCCAAACTGACTAGGGCCCCCTTGAAAGAAAATAATTTTATTTTCATTTATGGGGCTGTAAGGGGGAATCAAAAAACTCACCCAAAAGTCCACCTCATCTGCACGAGTAGTGACCCTTCACAACGAATGAGGCTCTGGTGACCGAATATTGGCGAATCCCTGTACAAATCCCTACCAACCTCCATTGGTCAGCGTGGTAAGATAGAAATGGCTAAGCAAACCCCAAAGTTAACCCCGGCTCTCAGTCTCCGGGTGACTTGAATTCCAGTGACCAAGGTGGCGGGCGGCCCAATTGGAATCTCCAGATAAGATTAGGCCACCAACGAAGACAACAATTTTATTGCACATTGGTTCTGTAAACCAAAAACTGGTTTAGTTGGAAGAGGAATTTGAAGAGATGAACTGGGACTTCGTCGGCCTGAGTGAAATTAGAAGAAGATGAGAGGACCAAGTAACTCCTAGGTCGGGACGAAAGTTTAACTATGTGGGACAAACAGAGGCACGTCGGATTTGTTGTGCGCAGCAGAGAGTAGATATTAGAAATATAAGTACAAGGGACATATATCTCATTTTGAAATGGAATTCAAGATATAACATGAAAATTATACAGGCATCCAGGTCAGCCTCCGAAGAAGATGAAATAGATGTATTTTATGATAACTTTAATGAAGCGTCAAAGACATGCCCTAAGCACGATCCCTACTCCCAAATAACTCCCTAAGAAAATATAGATATCGAGAGAGGAACTTCTCAATTTTCTACAGACGAATGGTTTCGACTCCATGAATTCATCTTTCACATACAGCCACAACAAAAGTGGATGTGGATTAACCCGACTGGAGTAACAGAAATGAAATAGATTTGTACAGGTCGTAGTGTAATAAGTAATCCATGATGATAAGATCAAAAATATCCATAAATATTAGAGGACAGTTATTGAAGATGGAGAAAGAATGAACGAATGATCTAGGGGGGTGTTATTACACTACGACCTGTACAGATCTATTGTGTCCCACTTTCATGGTGCTTTCGTTGATGTGATTCTCAATCAGAGTACCAGCTTCAGTGCTTGGATAAAAGCAAGTAGTCTATGGATGAAAGTTCCTCCTCGATGTAGCACTCGAAGCAGACCATTCGCCTGTTCGCGACCGCCTCGCACTCTGTGAGAAGATGTTCCGGGGTGTTTTCCCCCTCCTCATAGAACCGCCAACTGTCCTCGTTTTCAATTTTTATTTTCTCCAAGTGCCTTCCTAACCAGCAATGTCCCGTCAGAAAGTCGGTGAGGATGCGGAGATTGTTCTTACTCGGTGTTATAAGGTGTTTTGATATTCCTGGGTGAGGGGGCCCTAGAAACATTGAAGATGATGCTGAGGTTAAACAATAAGAAATTGACTCCTACTAATAATACAGACACCTTTTAAGGCGATATTGCACACAGAACAACAGCATCTGGCCAAGTAGATCTGGATGAGTTAAATACAGGCATAGTAGAAGCTATAAAACAAGCAGTACAAATTAATTGCATGAAGTTAAACCAGAAATACTCCAAGCTAAGAACGGAACTAAAAACATTATGAAGGAAAAATATGGCACAATTTTTTTGGAAAACAACTAAAGGAGGATATTTGTATGTTTGAAAAAGCCATTGAAGAAAATACAAGGCTGAAAGTACTTAGGCAAAGACTTTCCTGTGAAACAGAGAAGGAGGAATAACATCGAACAAATAACAAATTCTAAAAATATCGAAGGAATTTTAGAGAGAACAGTTGCTATGCGGTTCCCTAGGGTTACGAATCAGGAAACAGACGAAATTCGGGAAATCGCGTTCCATGAGATCCAGAATTTGATCTCTCAAATGAAGAATCCACAGAAGTGGATGAAGTAGCCATTGCAGCCATGGAATTAGAGGGCAATAAGCTATTGACAAGTCTCAAGACGCTGCTTAACTGATGTCTCGTGCAAGGCAGAATTCCACAACAATGGAACAATACAATCATTACACGGATACGTAAGAAGCTTGTTGTTAAGCTATTTACATGAATGATCACAAATAGACTGAATTTAAAAGCCAAGAGAACAGGCTGGTTTTAGACCAGAGTATGGCACGAACGATCACCTTCAAGTTTTGAAGAACCTCCTGGAAGAGTCCATCGAATGCAACAAGCACTTCGTCCTAATATTTATGGACTATGAAAAGGTCTTCGACACCACAAATCAGTACCAGAGATGTCAATATAAACGGTCAAAACCTTACGTATTTAAGATTTGCAGATAGTTTAGTTTTAATAACAGATCGCATTTACCATGCAGGCTTCTCATAACATCGGACTATAATTTGTCGAAAACTCAGTTGATGATTAATCTGGTGCTTAATGAGGGAGTGTATGTGGATGGTATCCAGATTGAAGAGGCTGCTTTCAGTCATGAAATCCAAATAAAGAGAGATAACCAAGCACATGAACTGCTTAGACAAATCGAATGAAATCAGAGGTTGAAGAGAACGGTTTTCAATCAGTGTGTTTTATCTGTTCTGGCATAAGGTGCTGAGACCTGCAATGAAAATATCAATGCTGAGACAGGCCCTCCGAGACCACACTACAAATATTAAATTGCGCAGAAGAACTGGACTGAGAGATGGGACAGAGAAAATAACAACTCTGGAATTGGGACAGGACATGTTGGACCAAGCAGAACATAGAGTGCAGGCTCAAACAAGACGTAAAATGGAACAGGTGGCGACCACCAACCAGATGGTCTGATGACATCAGGCAGTAAGTACTGGAAGCAATCACGAGATGAGAATATTAATATCATGTCTCAGTAGTTGTTTAATTTCTTCAGTATTAATTAGCTGATGATTATCAAGTACATTTCTAAAGCATCCCCGAGATTACAGGATGATAGATGGACCAAGCGGATGATAGAGTGGAGGACCAGACAGGACGTAAAATGGAATAGGGAGCGACCACCTGCTAGATGCTCTAAAGACATCAGGCGTATCAAGAGCAACTGGATATAGGAGGCGCAAGAAAAGTGAAAGCAATCACGAAATGAGAACATTAATATCATGTCTCAGTACTTGCTTATTTTCTTCAGTATTAATGAGCTGATGATTATCAAGTACATTTCTGAACATCCCCATGGAAAATTGTCCATTGAAGTAAGGTCTGGACTATTGGCATTCCAAAGAATTGGCCCGTGTCGTCATATCCATTCCTGATAAGGTAATTTCTTTCAGTATTCACTGCATGTGAAGGAGCACCATTATACAGAAAAACTAGCTTTTGTATTAGGCCTAATAGCAAGTTATCCAGCTCTTGGGCTAGTTCATTATTTAACAAATCGTATTAATCTGGTTAATATTCTCCCCTCCAAAAAAAAAAGCTATCCTATTATTTTGTCCCTAAATATGCCACATCATACATTGACAATTTGATTTTGAGCTTAAACGGGTTTTGAGCATAAACTGCTGAACAATTCAAACGAACCAAGCGAATTTTTATATTAACTTTGGAGTCAAATATTTGTTTGAAAACAAAAATGGATTATCCATGAATTGTAGAGACAAGTAATGTGATTTGTTTTTTAACTTCAGGTTTCTTCTATGTAGAAGCGAATAAATACCACCACAGCTCATAATGTGTAACACAATACCGTGACCACCCAATATGCAATCCAAATTGGAGACACACTGCGCTCGTATAACACTCTAATGGCATTAATAATAATTATAATGGATCCATTTGTCCTGAGACCAAAATTGAAATTACCGATGGCAAACGTGAACCGATCGCAGACAGCTTTAGGCAGAATATGTACATAGTTAACCTAGCCCTTAAGGTTAAATAACCAATTACAGGCGAATGGCGTTAAGACCAATCGCCTGAGGATTCCCGGTAATGTATCTCATTACTTGGATACATATTACGGATGATCGAAAAGTCTCATTGATGTGATGTCTAGTAGGTATGTAAATTGTTATAAGATAGTTTCAAAAATTTTTAATGCTCTTTCATTTAAGGGCAAGAATAATAAACTAGAAAAGGATGGCTCTGTCGTGACGTAGCCATGCGACGAAGTTGGCGCGAAAGCCTTGACATACATAATATGGCAAAGACGTACTGGCAAGACCATTTTTCTTGTTTAGAGTTAATAAAAAACTATATTATTTGTAGCTTTCTAAAATATCATATCCAAAGAGAAAAGTCGAGCATTAATTAGTTAAAAATTCCTTTTATTCTACAAACAATTATATTTGTGTCTATGTACATGTTTATTGATGTTCAAAATAGTAATTATCTTGTGGCACTTAGAGTTCGACATTATATTTCCAAATCAGTTGTAGTTGTATTTTTAACTTCTTGATATTCCATTTTTTCCAAATTTGTCTTGTGTTTGTCTTCAAGATTTCTGCCTTCTTCGAAATTCGTTTGGTGGTTTTCTTCAAGGTTCCCCCTGCATTCTTAAAGCTTTTTTGATTTTCCATTCATTTTATTTTTTAACTTCTCGTTGTTTTTATTTTTTTCTTCGAAATTTGTATTGTGGGTGTCTTCAAGCATCCTATCTTGATATTTTTGTATTTTCTTTAATTTTAATTTTTAACTTTTGCTATTATGGTCTTTTTTTTTTGCACATTCGTATTGTCATTCTATTTCCAGCTATCATACTTATTAACTTCTTTTTGTTTTTTCAGGGTTTAAATCTGTATTTTTTGTTCTATGGTTGTCTTCATGCATTTTGTTGCATTATTGACCTTATTTTTTTAAGTTATTTTTATTTTGGTCCTTTATATCTTCTAAATTTGGCATGTAGTTACCTTCCTAATACTTTTTGTATTTTAATTTGTCTTATTTTTTCTTTACTTCCTATGTTATCTCATTTTCTGCGGTTATCTTTAAGCTATCTGCTGATTTTTTAAAGCTTCTTTGTATTTTAATTCTTCTTATTTCGCACTTTCTTTCTCTTTTGTCTTATTGTTTCTTCAAAATTTCTTTTGTGATTGTCTTCAAGCTTTCTGCTATTTTCATAAAGCTTTTTCAATTTGCGTTGATCTCGGTTTTAACTTCTTGCTATTAAAAAAAAAAACTTTTTATGTCCGTGAAAAAATAGACCTTTTGAATGTCGGTGTGATCCTAAAAATTTAGCATGTTTAACTTTTTCTCTATAAATTTTTATTGCTGTTGAGTTTTCGTTGGTGAAGTTGTGTTGCCTTCTTAAAGCTTTTTTTAAATTTTTACTGATTATATTTCTTAACTTCCTGATCTTTCGTTCATGTGTGGTTGTATTTTCGTTCATCTAATTATCTTAAAACTCCTTGCTATTTTCTTCCATTTTCACGAAATTCATGTTCAAGCTATTTTTAAGCTTCCTTCTGTCTTCTTAACCTTTTGTATTTTCGTTCCTTATTTTTAATATTTTCTTCTGTTCTTCCAAATTTTGATTGGTTGTTATTGTAGTTTCATTTATCTTATTCTTAGCTTCTTGATATTCCATTTTTTTAATTTGTATTGTGTTTATTTTCAAGCTTTCTGTCATCTTCCTAAACTTCTTTTATAATTTTACTCGTCTGATCTTTTACTTTTTCCATTTTCTTCTGTTCTTTCTTTCACATATTTTGTATTGTGGTTATATATTTGCTAAGCATATTTTCTACCTTTTTCTATTTCGTCTCATTTTTTCTTTAAAATTCGTTTTGTGGTTTTCTTCAAACTTCCTCCTTCATTCTCAAAGCTTTTTGATTTTTTATTGATCGTAATTTTTAACTACTTGCATTTTCGATTCGAGCTTTCGTTCACATTTGCAGTATGTTTTTATTTTCGTCATCTTATTGTTTTAAACCTCTTGCTATTTTATTCCATTTTTACTTCAAAATTTTTGTTCAAGGTGTCTTCAACCTCCTGCCGCTTTCTTAATTTTTTTGTATTTTCATTCCTAATTTTTTTATTTTCCTATTTTCTTCTGTTCTTCCAAGTTTGGGATGTGGTTGTTTTTTCATTTATTTTATTTTTAAATTCTTGATATTATGTTTTTTTCAAATTTGTGTTGTGTTTGTCTTTAAGCTTTCTGCCGCCTTCCTAAACCTCTTCTATACTTTTATTCGTCTTATCTTTTACATGTTGTTTTATACTTTCTTCCACATATTTTGTATTGCGGTTATATATTCATTAGGAATATTTTTTAATTTGTTTCTGTTCCATCTCATTTTTTCTTCAAAATTCGTTTTATGGTTTTCTTCAAGATTCCTGCTGCATTCTCAAAGCTTTTTTGATTTTTTATTGATAATATATTTAAACTTCTTTAGTTTTGATCTGTTATTTCTTTCACATTTGTAGTGTGGTTATATTTTCGTGCATCTTATTGTTTTAAGCTTTTTACTATTTTATTCCATTTTCACCTCGAAATTCATGTTCAAGCTATTTTCAAGCTCCCTGCTGTCTTCTTAACTTTTTGTATTTTCGATCCTTATTTTTTAATATTTCCTATTTTCTTCTGTTCTTCCGAGTTTGTATTGTGGTTGTATTTTCAGTTATCTTATTTTTAACTTCTTGATATTTCATTTTTTCCAAATTTGTGCCTGTCCTCAAGCTTTCTGCCGTCTTCCTAAACCTCTTTTATATTTCTACTCCTGGTATTTTTTTTTGCTTTTCCATTTTGTTCTGTTCTTTCCTCCACATATTTTCTATTGTGGTTGTATTTTTGTTAATCATATTTTCTAATTTTTTTCTATTTCGTGTCATTTATTATTCAAAATTCGTCTTGTGGTTTTCTTCAAGCTTCCTACTGCATTATTAAAGCCCTTATGATTTTTTATTGATCGTATTTTTTAACTTCTTGCAGTTTTTTGGAAGGTCATGTTCAAGGTGTCTTCAAGCTTCCTGATGTCTTCTTAACATTTTCTATTTTTATTCCTTATTTTTTAATATTTCCCGATTTTCTTCTGTTCTTTCAAATTTGGATTGGGTTTGTATTCTCAGTTATCTTATTTTTAAATTCTTGATATTTAATTTTTTCCAAATTTGTGTTGTGTTTGTCTTCAAGATTTCTGTCGTGTTCCTAAACATCTTTTATATTTTTATTCGCATTATCTTTTACTTTTTCAATTTTTTTATGTTTCTTCCTCCACATATTTTGTATTATGGTTGTATTTTCATTAATCATATTTTCTATCTCTTTCTGTTTGTTCCCATTTTTCTTCAAAATTCGTTTTGTGTTTTTTTAAGTTTCCGACTGCATTCCTAAAGCTTTTTTGATTTTTTTATTGATCGTATTTTTTTATTTCTAGAAGTTTCGATCCGACCTTTCATTTATGTTTGTAGTGCGGTTGTATTTTCGTTCATATTATTGCTTTAAACTTCTTGCTTTTTTGTTCAATTTTTGCCTCGAAATTCATGCCCAAGGCGTTTTCAAGCTTTTTGCTGTCTTATTAACTTTTTATATTTCCATTCCTTATTTTTTAATATTTTCCTATTTTCTTCTCTGCTTCTAAATTTAGATTGTTATTGTATTTTAATTTTTAGCTTTTTGATATTCCACTTTCTCGAAATTTGTGTTGTGTTTGTTTTTAAGCTTTATGCTCTTTTTTATATTTTTATTTGTCACATCTTCTACTTTTTCCATTTTGTTGTATTCCTTCTTCCACATATTTTGTATTGTGACTGCATTTTCATTAATCTTTTTTTCTAACTTTTTTATATTCCGTCCCTTGTTTTCGTACTTTTTAACTTCTTGTAGTTTCGATTCGACCTTTCGTTCACATTTGTAGTATGATTGTCTTTTCATTCATCTTATTTTAAACTTCTTGCTATTTTATTTCATTTTTACTTCGAAATTTATGTTCAAGCTGTTTTCAAGCTTCCCACTGTCTTCTTGACTTTTTGTATTTTCGTTCCTGATATTCCATTTATAATATTTTTCTATTTTTTTCGGTTCTTCCAAATTTAGATTCTGGTTGTAGTTTCATTTCTCTTATTTTTAACTTCTTGATATTCCATTTTTTCCAAATTTGTGTTGTGTTTGTCATCAAGCTTTCTGCCGTCTTCCTAAACCTCTTTTATATTTTTATTCATCCTATCCTTTGCTTTTCTATTTTTTTTTCTCCTTCACATATTTTGTATTGTGGTTGCATTTTTGTTAATCATATTTACTAATTTTTTCCTGTTTCATCCCATGCAATTTCTTGCAATTTTGATACGTCCTTTTTTCACATTTGTAGTGTGGTTGTATTATTCCTCCCAAACTTGCTTACATATGAAAATAATTTAAGGTCTAATAAAAAATCAATAAAGGCACTACACTGAAAAATACTCTGCAAAACAGGCACTATGGTCTCTGCTTTAATCTTCAATTTATGGTATTTTCTTTAGGATCAAATAAAAAATATAATAAGTATCAAGTTTCTCATTGTTCAAAGAACTAAATCACATTAACACATCCGAAAATATCACTAAAAAACTAAAAACACAACGAAAAGTTGTAATCACAGCAATGACGAAATGGAGGCCGTTCGACGATGTGGGTGAGGGGACAGCGGAGCACGGGGCGATGGGAAGTAACCATCCTTCTCTAGTTTATTATTCTTGGGTTAAACGTAGATCTTGAACTGCTTGTCTAGATCATTCAAATAAAACCTTCTAAAGTTATTTCATTCAATGTACCCCATGTAAAAAGTAAATATTGTTCCCCCTAGTATTGTTTACCAATCTTGCACGTGAAAGGCTGATGTCTCTCTTAGGGGGGCGAAATTCCTTGCAAGGAACAAAACTTTCGAAAGCTGAGGAATCCAAAGTTTCGATTCTCGCGAGAGTTGCGGACCCCAGTGACGTCACAACCGCTCTACCGGATTAAGGGAGATCTCTGGGGGGATTAGCTTCGGCGAAATAGGCGGAATACCGTAATTGTATAAAGCCTCTATCAAAATTATTTTATTTTGCATCGGTGATAATTATTTGCCATGAAAGTTGCTTTTAAAATAGCAATTTTATATTCTGGAGATAGCATAAATTTAATATTTTTAATTTTACAAAGTAAATTTTGCCTTAAATTCGAGACGAGACGAGACTCTACAGACAGGGGGAGGTATATTATCCAAAAACCTGTTAAAGCTGATCGTCATCGTATGCAGGAAGTGCCTGTCGACTAATTACTTGATTGTTAGGGCCACCCCTTCGGGCCGTCTGGCTCATTAGGACCCCCGCCTCCCAGCCATCCCCCTTTATGGTTATGGAAGCCATTTCCGCTTCCCATATCTCTTTTATAGCTTTTCTATATTAGGAAGGGCGACTAATATGTAGCGAGTGGCCAAATTAATTTCGTAAATGGATGTATTAACCGTTAATTTGTTGAAATGCGGTTAGTTACTTACTTTTCAGCTTAAAGTAAATCTAACCCCGCTAAGCGTATAATTATGTAAAATTAAATACTGCCTTTTTCACTTTTACACAGTTTGATTATATTTACGTGGCTCCTAGAGCCTTTTGAAGATAGAAAAAAAGTTCAACACAAAAATTATAGGTTTTTTTCTATATTATCTTTTGAAATTTTCAGGAAAAAATATCGCATCAAAAAATGGACACTTCAACTTTTTTAAATGGAAGACCCTGTATATTTTGCGCTAAAACGAAAGGTCTTTTTTCCCATTTCAAATGTATATGTTGACGATATTTGAGTGACCCATTTTTGAGATATTTTAGCTTAAATTATAAATAAATTGCAAAAAAATTCATAGTGGTATTAGGAAAGCCATGAAAACAATAATTTAAGCTAAAATATCTCAAAAATGGCTCACCCAAACATCATCAACAACCTACAACATATTTGAACTCGAGAAAAAAAGATCTTACTTATAGATACTTTTTCCTGAAAATTTCAAAAGATAATATGGAAAAAACCTAAACTTTTTTTTCTATCTTCAAAAATAAAGACTGCAAGAGCCACTTAAATTTAAACAAAGACCCTGTATAAAGCCAAAATGTACTTACTTAATTTTCTTCATTTTGAGTTTCAAACTCAGGGTGAAGCACGAACTTTTAATTATCCGTGTTACGCTTTTTCTGTCCCTCTAATAGGCGCTAACCTTCACTCCAGCTTAGAAGGAACACTGAGTGGATAATTTTCGAATTACCAGAAGAAAAATAAAAAAAATTTGAAAATTTTAAAATCGAAGCTAAATACGTATTCGCGTCTTGATACGTAGGCTAGAACGAGTTGTCGTCACAGCGTACAAATTAAGCCCTAGCTCAAATTTCAGAGAGTAGGGGTGGGTTTATTTATAAGGCGCCACGAGCTTCTAGACGGCATAAGCAAGAACTACCCCAAAGTTGAATTTCGGAACTCGTTTTAGCATAGGTTTCGCGACAAAATAAATAAAACAATTGAATGAATATAAACTGTTGTGTATCAACAACAGATGCCGTAAATCTACCAATAATTATTATCAACAAAAAAAACGATAGCGAAATCCGAAGTCAATCAGGTAATAAAATACAAACTAAATGGTAAAATAATTCAACTATTGAACACCGGAGGATGAAAAGAAAACGTATGAGTTTATACTTACTTTGGATGCAGTCACTCGTCTTGCAGTTAATTTAGTTAAATTCAACAAAAGGTTACTAGATAATCAAATAAAACAGAGGGATAGGTAGCAGTGAATCGGTTTATTACCAATTAAGAAAAGATATGTCTGTTTATAAAACTTTGATTAAATTATTAATGGAAAATAAACGCTAATTAGTTATGTTGCAAAACTTAGCCACAAGAAAATATAAGTTCAAATACCAACAATCGTGGTGCCCTGGTACACTTGATTTATATCTGTTAATAATCACTACTATATAGTAAAGCGGTCAACTTTTCTCAGCTGCTCATAAAAAAAAGAGATCGGGTTATTTGCATAAATAAATACTCGATATAAAAATATTCGTTTCTACTGATATACCGCTAAAGCGACGTATTTACGAAAATAAAATAAAATGAAACGGTGTGGTAAATTAATACGAACAAGTATGGCGCTATAAAATATATGATATTTAATACATCATTACCCGATTTACGCAAAATAAACAATCACGAGCAACGCAAAACTGACCACTAAAATTAATTCTATATGGACAAACCAGCTGTTTTGTTTACAATCTTAACAACTAATTATATCTAGATCATAATAGGTTAATACGTACTTCAACCTTATCAATCGTATAAAAATAAATAGAGAAGGCTAGGCTTCGTTTTAAATAATGAAAGAGAAGGAAAAATTAATAAAATTAGCTTAAACGCAAACGAGCAGGTTTACATTAAATTAAGTTGATAAAGAAAAAAAACCAGAGTATAATCGATGCTGATAATTGAAAATAACTGAAGTAAATAATCCAAGAAAAATAGATTGAATCGCTAATGAGCGGATTAGATTAAATCTCAAAAAAAAATATAAAGCAAACGTTAGGTTTGGCCTAGTTATGCCTTACGAAATAAAAAAAAGAAATGAAGTTAAATCACGTAGGAAGGTAAAGTTAATTAAATTTTAACTTATCGGCAATCACGCAGGTGAGTAAGAAATACCGACAAGATAATAAAAAAAAAATAAATTGATTTCTCACAGTTTGAAGAGTCCTCACTCACTGTAGAAATCGGCTACTTCCTCGACGTCTGTGTGGAGTAGCCTCGGCCTATAGAGCTGTTAGAAAGGCTAGTTCGTCTAGCAGGAAAGAAAGCTGGCCGTGGTAAGCTCCAGTTGGACAAGCCCGATAGGTGGGACCCTGTAGAACATCAACATTTCAAGGTTCCACATATAACTCACAATTAAGCAAGCGTTTACACTCAGAGGGAAAATAATAATAAAAAAAAAAACGAAATATCTAGAGGGAATTACCTGTAACTAGGGTCTCAAAAGCTCATCTGGAAATCACGAAGCTGCAATGGTGGACTAGCAGGCCTCTGTAAGAGAAATTAAATCGGAGTCAAAAACCCATCCACATGGCCACATACAAGATGGCGGTATTCACGGAAAAGGGAAATTCGAAAAAAAAACGTAGAACACTCACCTGTCGAAATCAGCATTTAAATCCCCAGCGGGACAGTTTCAGGCACTAAACACAAAGCAAAGGCAAGGTACAGATATAGCCTGAGACTGATAAAAAGGTTCGACTGGAAAAATCCCTCAAAAGGCAAAATTAAAAAAAAAGCACTCCAGTCGAGACCAAACTGACTTCATTCACGACAGTTCGCAAAGTCCTCAACCGAATCGAAAAACCGTACTTCGGCGTGGATGAACGCTAAAATCCCCGCTCCAAAAAAAGATGACCGACCTGTCAATTGCGCACACAAGCTAATCAATCAAAATTCCAAAAACTTCCACATGTAAGAAATCAATAATCTCAGCCCTGCGCACGAGGTCAAAATACATAGCGACATAGTTACCGGAACCGGAACCACAACGTAAATCTCGCCGAATTGGTTTCGAGATTATTTTTCAAGCGACGCAAATTCTATTTCCCATCGAATCGAACCAGATAACTGCGGCGATCTCGTTCTCGATGCTACAGGGGCGCTTTGCAAACAAATACAATCGTACCAAAATTAAATTTCACAGTTGCCAAAATCGGCCCGTGATATCCGTTTCAACTCAAATTCAGAATTGTGCAAAAGTCTTTAAATAGCAGCTCAGAATTAACTTCTTCACAAGTTTAACCCAGATTTTTTTGGCAAAACTCTACCTCCCTTAAGAAGACTTGGGCTTAATTACGAGTTTCAAATATACATTCAAGTAAACCATTTTTAATTTAGAGCCTTCAACTAGGAATTAGGCAGGAATGTTCTGAAGTGGAACGTGATTGTTAGGATTAATTAATTACCCAAACTAAGCCAAACGTATGGAAAATTAGTTTTGATTTAATAAAATATTTAGGTGTGAATTGAAACTTAAAATTCAATAATTGCCAATTTGAAAATTCAGAATTTTACTTTGCGGCAAAATTATAGGCTTAATTCTGAGCTTCAAATGTAGCCAGCACTACGTAAAATCAGTTCTTAATTCAAAAACATGTCAGAATTTAAGAGAAATTGTTAATTCTGAGTTTGAAAGTCAGATTTAAACCTAATGAAGTTTCACATTAAGAATTGTGCAAAAATCAAGAAATAAAGGTTCAATTTAAGCTCTGAATCAATTTTATTACAAGTTTTACTCAGAATTTGGTAAAACTCCAACAATTAAGCATGAATCCTTAGTTGCGAATCTTATCGAGAGAATTAGGCCTAATTCTGAGTTTCCAAGCAGAGCCAGATCGATACAAATTGTTATTTTGAGACTAAAATTAACTTGATTCCATTTTAAACTCAGATTTTAATTACAATGGTGATTTCCAAGTTTAAAACTCCAAATTTCTGTGTTTTAAACGAATCCAGAACTATTCAAAATCGGTGCAGAGTTCAATATAGTTTAAGTGCAAATTTCAAACTCAAAATTAACTTAAATTCATGTTTAGAGTCATAATTTAAGAGAAATTGTTAAATCTGAGTTAGAAAGTCATAATTAAGCTTAATGAAGAGTTTTACATTAAGAACTGTGCTCAAATCTATAAATAGAGGTTGA
Source organism: Pissodes strobi (assembly GCA_016904865.1). Lineage (NCBI taxonomy): Eukaryota > Metazoa > Arthropoda > Insecta > Coleoptera > Curculionidae > Pissodes > Pissodes strobi. The sequence goes on from MU183989.1 coordinate 140,987, forward strand.
AAAGTCCTTAATAGCTAGTTCTAAGCTCTGAATCAAGTTTATTGTAACTTTAAAACTTTAATCATTCATTAATTCTGAGCTTTCAACTAAGGAGTAAACATAAATCTTTAGTTGCGAATCTTGTCAACAAAATGAAGCTTAATTCTGTATTCCACGCATAGCCAAACCTAGTCAAAGTGTAATTTTGAGACGAAAATTGACTTGATTCCTTTTTAAACTAAGGTTTTTAATAAAAATCGTGATTTCCAAGTTTAAACCTCAAATTTCTGAGTTGTAAACGCAAAACCGCAGTACCAGTGCAGAGTTCAAAAAACTTTTCGAATTTCAAACTCAAAATTAACCAATTCATTTCTCGAGTCAGAATTTAAGATAAATCGTTATTCCTGAGTTTAAAAGTCAGAATTAGGCTTAATGTAGAGTTGCACATTAAGATCTGTGCAAAAATCTATGAATTAAGGTTCAAAAATCCTTAATAGCAAGTTACAAGCTCTGAATTAATTTTACTATAAGTTCAAAGCTCAGAATTTAATAAAACTCGAATCATTTTTTAATTCTGAGTTTCCAACTAAGGATTAAGCCTAAATCCTTAGTTGCGTATCTTAACGAGGGAATTAAGCATAATTCTGAGTTCCAAGCAGAGCCAGACCTATGCAGTTTTTTAATTTTAAGATTAAAATTGACTTAGTTCCATTTTAAACTCAGATTTGAATAAGAATCGTGCTTTCCAAGATTAAGACTGAAAATTTCTTAGGTTTAAACGAAGCCGGAACTATGCAAAATCAGTGCTGAGCTTAGAAAACTTTAATTTAAAATTTTTAACTCAAAATTAACGACAATTCATGTTTACAGTCCGAGTTTAAGAGAAATCGTTAATTCTAAGTTTCAAAGTAAAAATTCGGCTTAATGAAGAGTCGCATATTAAGAACTGAGCAATTGGTAAAACTCTAATAAGTCTATAATTCTGAGTTCCCAACTAAGGATTAGGCATAAATTCCTAGATGCAAACCTTGTCGAGAGAATTAGGCTTAATTCTGAGTTCCAAGCAGCGCCAGACCGATGCAAATTGTTATTTTGAGACCAAAATTAACTTGATTCCTTTTTAAACTCAGATTTTAATAATGATTTCCAAGTTAAAAACTCCAAATTTCCGGATTTTAAACAAAGCCAGAAAATGCGAAATCTGGGCAAAGTTCAGAAATCTTTATATTCGAATTTCAAACTTAAAATTAACTTTAATTCATGTTTAGAGTCAGAATTTTAGAGAAATCGTTAACTCTGAGTTTGAGAGTCAGAATTTGGCCTAATGAAGAGTTTAACATTAGAAACTGTACAAAATCTATAAATAAAGGTTCAAAAATCCAATACCTGGTTTTAAGCTCTAAAATTAATTTTATTATAAGTTTAAAGCTCAGAATTTAATGGAACTCTAATCATTCATTAATTCTGAGTTTTCAATTAAGGATTGAGCATCAATTTTCAGTTGCGAATCTTTTCGAGTTAGGTTTAATGAATAGAAGATCTTTAACTAACAATTTAAAAAATGAAGTAACGACTTCAGGCTAATTAAGTACTTTTTAATTTCGAATTTCCAAATCAGAATTAGGTTTAATTTCTAGTTTTAAACTTAAAATGAAGTTCATTCCATTTTAAACTCAGATTTTAATAAAAATCGTAATTTCACTTTCACGTTTAAAACTTGAAATTTCCGAATTGCAAATGAAGCCAGATCTACGCAATGTTAGTTCACATTTCCAAAACAATTAATTAAGATTTTCAAACTCAAAATGAATTTAGACTAATTTTTGAAGTAAAACTTCTTTAGCGAGGGTAAAGTCAGAAAAAAAGCTTATCAAAGTCAAACGCCCCTTTAATTAAGCATGTTCTAGTATAGCCCCCCACCTCACCGGATACTCAAATATTTTCGAAAAAATGGGTAAAAAATTTTAAAAATAATACAAATTGTTCCGAAGGTAAATAAAAGTATTCTAAAACGATATAAGAAAAAAAAAATAATAAAAAAGTTAGAGAAACGCGGTTTTCGGCGAAAAAAAAAGGCGAAGGAGTTCAGCTACGAGGTCGGGGATGACATAAATAGGAAGAAAAGAAATGCTTTATGAAAACGAAGCAAAAATATTTGAAAAAACTGAAAAAAAAAACGTAAAAAAATTTTCGGAAAGTTAATAAACGAATAATTAATTATAAAACGAAATGAAAAAATAATAATAAAAAAAACAAAAGCAAAAGATTGTTGGAAAAGTTAATAAAAGTATTATAAAACCAAATGACAAAAACAAAAATAATAAAAAAAAACATAAAAAATTTTGGAACGTTAATAAGGGTATTATAAAACGAAATGAAGGGAAAAAAAATAAAAATAGGTGAGGGAAAAAAAGGAAAAAAATACAAAAAAGTGTTGTAAACGTAACAAATTCTTCGGAAGGTTAATAAAAGTATTCTAAGACGATATAAGATAAAATAATAATAAAAAAAAGTTAGAGAAACGCGGTTTTAGGCGAAAAAAAGGCGAAGGAATTCAGCTACAAAGTCGGGTATGGCAAAAATTAGAAGAAAGAAAATGCTTAATTAAAAAAAATAAATTTGAAAAAAACGGGAAAAAATTTAAAAAACGTAACAACATTTTCGGAAAGTTAATGAAAGTATTATAAAACGAAATAAGAAAAAAAAATAATAAAAAAACAATAACAAAAGATTGTTCGGAATGTTAATAAAAGTATTATAAAACCAAATAAGAAAAAAAAAAGAATAAAAAAAAAGTTGTTCGGATGTAAGTAAGAGTATTATAAAGCGAAATAAAGAAAAAAATATAAAAGAAAAGTTAGAGAAAAAAAAAGGAAAAAAGTGTCGAAACCGGGGGTAAAAGTTGAGAAAAAAAAGTTAAAAAAATAAAAACTCAAGTCCCTATATGTATCTCTTTCAGAAGTTTCACCTCAGTTGTGTGCTTTTAAAGGTGAGGCACATAATTTTTTTTAATAAAGTCAAAGTTTAAACTATGATTAATGAAGAGATCGGAACTATTTCTAGTCAGGATTAATTTAGCTTCACTTCAAGTTAATTGAATAATTTTTAATTCTGAATTTCAGAGTCAGAATTAAGTGAGTTTTAAACTCAAAAATAACTTCACTTCATCCTTTAAACTCTATTTAAATTTCTAACTCCCAGTCAGAATTAATTAGAAATGCTTAGTTCATATTTAAAAATTTGTATTAGCTTCATTTCAAGTTTTAAGCACAGAATTTTGAAAAAAAAGAGATAAGGGAAAGTCCTTCAGTCTCAAGATCGGATTTAAGCCTAATTATTAGTTTGAAGCTCAGAATAACTTAAGGAAAACCCTTGACTCTACATTTCAGAGCTCGAATTAGGATGCGTTCTTAGTTAATAATTTCGATGCTGATTTTCATGTGCTCAGAATTAACTCTTCGTTAATTATTTGACCTTAAGATCCGAATTAATTTTATTAATTTATTTTTTCTATCTTTTCAATGTGAAATATACCCTACTCTTTCTGACTCTCGAGCTAAAGTTAAGCAAATAATCAGATATGTTGAGTTCCAAGTCAGAGTTTAAGTATTCTTCTCTAAGTTTGGAACATGAAGTTAAGCCTAATTCTAACTTTCAGTTTCTCAGAATTAAGAACTTTTCCTAATTATGACTTTGAGACTAACCATTAAATGCTGTTGCTTAATTCTAACTTTCAACCTCTCAGAATTAAAAGGATTTTCGTAATTGAAAATTCGCACTCAGAATTAAAGAGGACTGCTTATTAACGATTTGAGCTTAATGTATATGTTCCACGCTTTGATATTTTTGAGGATATTTCCATAAGTTCATTAAATAAGACTCACTTTCTGGCAGATAATTGATTTATTTAATTGCTCTGATATTTACATACATTCATTTTTACAAGATCACTAAAGGGCACATTAGCCATAATTCGAAATAGAAAAATAACTTCGATAATTACAATAATTCACACAAGAGATTTACATTAAAAAAAATTGGAAGCAGCAACGGTTTTCAGTTAAATCTAGCACGTTCTTACTCTAAATTGAGTGTACACTTCACTTAGGTATATTACCGAATTTTGGCAACGAACTTACTGACGTCATATCACTGAACACGTAAACGCAGCTTCTAGGCTGCGTTTACGTGTTACGCTAAGTTGATGATAAAAGCGCCGCTAAAATTCGATATATACTTGCAGTGCATTAAAATTGCCTAACAAAGCACAACTTTTAAATGGAGATTTAGGAGTAAACCTTATCGAGTACTATACACAATTACAGATCCTAGAAGTGTTTTAACCAAAAACTCCCATCATATTTACAAAAAATAACTAGCAAAAACAAATCTTTACGAACTAAATAAAATAAATAAAAAAATCTTAAAACTATATAACACAGACAAAAATTAATAAATAGTCAGTATTTTCAAAGAATTACCCTATTTTCGATCGCAATATACATATGAATTATGTTAGAAAAATAACCGATAAAACGAGGTCGGTCAACGATTTAATAAAGTTTTTTTTTTAGTAAAGTAGTATTTTCAGATAGTTTATTACAAATTGAGTCGTAAGTCTAAACATTAAATTTTAGAGCTTGAGGTTAGAGTCTCATTGAGAGAATAAAATGCAAGCTTTCAAATATCAATCTATAAAATATGGGGAGAAATCCAAAATTTAACAGTATAAATTAATATAGTAGTAGAATTAGCTTTGTTAAATCGTTGACGCGCCCTGTACAAAACGTCGCATTTCCTAATAATTTTTCTTCTAACAAAAATTAGTTTTGGGAATATACAGTACAATATTTACAAAAAAAGTAGTTTGATTAAAGTACTATTACTATATCCGTACTATTTACAAAGAATTTGTTCAATGCACATTACATACGTATAATTTTGATTTAATTTGAATTAAAATTCTTAATTAGTTCTCAAAAAAGCTTTTTAGAATAATTATTCGAGCTTATAGCGAAGCTTAGTAGGAAGACATAAAATGTTGCTTGCACATTACGTTATGATGACTAGTATTTTAGATACAAGAAGTCGATTAATTAAATTTGCCTCGTAGATATCGCCACGATACAGACACCTAATTATGTATATTGAGAAACTATCCTAAATTATTTTAAAAATATTTTCCAAAATTATTACACTGTGGGTCGCGGTTTGTATCGATGCACCCTCGTAGAAGGAGCGGAAAATAAACTCTCTTTTTGGTCGCGAATTTAATGCCACCTTTTTATCGGGAGCTCTCACAAATTATTACACTGTGGGACGTGGTTTTTATCGATGCACCCTCGTAGCTTGGTTATTAAAGAATCCATAGGCGTGCGGAGATATTATTCTTATCACGAATTTGTTGTCCCATTTTATACTAAAGTGCATGGTGTAAAAATTGACACATAGTTTGGACCGTGATCTCGATGGTGAAATTCGAATCTGGAACATCCTGTGCAGTAATTTTGTTGAAGAATATATTTTCTAAATAATTTCATGGAGAGTAAAACAATAAGCTATTTTTCCAAAATTATTACACAGTCTGTCGCGGTTTTTATTGCTTCACCCTCGTAGCTCAGTTATCTAAAAGTCCATAGGCGTGCGGCTCTTTTTATCACGAATGTAATGCCCCCTTTTATCGAGCTCACGCCTTGAGGGTAAAACTCAAATTTGAAGCAACCCAGTGCAGTAATTTTTTTAAGAAATACATTTTCTGTATAATTTTATGGAGGCTAGAACAATAAGCAATTTTGTAAAAATTATTATACAGTGTGTCGCGGTTTTTATTGCTTCACCCTCGTAGCTCAGTTATCAATAAGTCCATAGGCGTGCGCAGATATTATCGGAAAATAGGCTCATTTTTATCACGAATAAAATGACCCCTTTTATTGAGATCACGTCTCGATGGTTAAACTCGAAGTTAGAACACCGTGTGCAGTAATTTTGTTGAGTAATATATTTTCTATACAGGGTGTTTCTTAATAACATGCTAATATTTAAGGAGGTTATTCTTGGGTTCATTTTGAGAAAAAAACTTCATATGAACATATTGTCACATATACGCTCCTACCGCTTGTTGCCTATGGACCTGACTTCGTTGCAGTAGTTGCGCTGTGCTCTTTCAGAAGACGGAGCTCAGATATAGGTAGTTGGGAGAGATGGATAGAAACACTCGGTGTAAAAAAGGCTTGGTTTATTAACTTCAGGTTGAGTATAGAAGGTTGTAAGTATTACCAAAATATTCGGGAATGCATATCTCGTAAGTCCCCTGGGATATTCCTCGCGAAAATGTTAACCGCGAACAGCAGCGAGAGAGAGGGAGAGCTAGCCTGAAGGGCTGTTACAATTAGATTGACGGGCGGATAGATTATTTGGTCTGGCTGAATATTTAGTTACATAGTTTACTTTTTATATGTAGTTAATTTAAATAGCACTTTGCCTTATGGCGTTATTAATTTTCACTGATTCACTTTTAAGGCGTGCCTGATCAGAGGGGCTTTTCCCTTTCGGCAATTCGCACTGATAGGTCTTTTTTAACCGTGCCTGATCAGAGGGGCTTTTCCCTTTCGGTAATTCGCACTGATAGGTCTTTTTTAAAAGTGAGAGCTTTGATCTACCAGAGGGGCTTTTCCCTTTCGGTAATTCGCACTGGAGATCAAAGTCTCCCGGTATGGGCTGCTGCCCAGCTTTTTATATCAAACTTTGACCTCTAATTCGAGTATTGTTTTGAATTGTCAGCAAGGTTAATCATAACAGTTTATACTTTAATTAAGAACAATTTATAATTGCGATTCAAGGTTAAGTTCAAACTTTCCACTGTATGATTTTATGTTAGTTGACAATATGTCCTAAAAGTCTTAACTTTTGAACTACAGGGTGCTAAAATTTTAAGATTTTTTTTATTATACCTTTGGTATTACCCTTGATATTTTTGTGAAATTTGGTACACGCCTTCTATGCATCAAGATGCATTTTCTGATGTACAAACAATTTTATTGCTTTTACCAGTGGTGTCTGTACGGGTTTTGAATTGAATATTTGGGAAGAAAAATATGTTTTACTCCACTGCTTTTTCTTAAAGTAAAAATTTTTTTTGAAATCCCCGTTCCTTTCTGAGCAAATATATTTTCTTGATCTTTTTTCGTTTAAGGTAAGGTTTTCGCATAAAAATATAAAATTCATTCATTTCCACTTTAGTATTTTACCATTTAAAAATTATTTTCTTAAAAGAATTGTTCAAAGTTATTATTGTTCTCGTAAGTACGTCAAGAGACCACATTTGCTGAGAAAGTAAATTTTGCTTTAAGAAAAAGCAGTGGCGTAACATATTTTTCTTCAACAATATTAAATTCAAAACCCGTACTGGCGCCACTGGTAAAGATAATAAAAATTTGTTATACTGCAGAAAATGCATCTTGATGTATAGAAGGCGTGCATCAAATTTCACAAAAATATAAATGGTAATACCAAAGTTATAATAATAAAAAGATTTTTTTCTTAAAATTTTAGCACCCTGTAGTTCAAAAGTTAAGACTTTTAGAAGTCTCATCTTGGTCATTTTCCGGATATTGTGGTCTTTCCAGATTTTAACTAGTTTACCCAACGCTTCTTTTGCCATTCCAATCCTTCTCCTGATTTCTGGTTCGGAGCCTCATTTGTTGGTTATTTTTGCGCCAAGATAAATGACAGAGTCATTGCTTTCTATATCGTAGATGAGTCGAAGTCGCATTGGGACAGACAACATTTGGTCCTATTTAGTCGTAGGTTTGATCCCAAACTAGTAGCTTCTACGCGTTGAAGTATTTCAAACATTTCCTGTTCGTTTTGTGCCAGAACTATCGTGTCATCCGCATATCGTAGGTTTGTCACTTTTTTCCGCCAATAGAGGCTTCGCCCTCCCAGTTTTCTAGAGCCTTTCCAATAATCCATTCTTCGTATATGTTGAAGAGAATTGGAGAGAGAGTGCAGCCTTGTCTGACGCCTTTTCCGACGCTGAAATCTGTTGAGGGTTTCCCTTCTATTTGTACGTGTGCTCTATTCTTGTCGTACAGGGCTTTTATGATATATATGAGATGTTTCGGGACCCCCATCTCACTCAGGATGCTCCATAGTAATCCCCATTGTACGGTGTCAAAGGCCTTGGTGTAGGCAAGGAAACAAAACATAGCTGGTACGTTGTACTCGTATGCTTTTTCTATAATTTGTCGTAGGTTCAAAAGTTGATCTCGCGTTCCACGACCCGGCATAAACCCTGCTTGTTCTGGGGGGATCTGAGGTAGAAGGTAGTTCTTTAATCGTTCCTGTATGATTTGTAAGAGAACTTTACTGACATGGCTAATCAAAGCGATGCCGATGGTTCTATAATTGCCACATTCATCTTTCTTTAGCTCCCTTTTTATGTAGAGGGATGTAGACTGAGTCTGTCCATCTTTCGGGCCACTTAACGTTTTCCCATACCTTTGTGTAGATCTGATGTAGTAAATCTGTGCTTTTGTTGCCGCTGCTCTTCAGCATTTCAGCGACGATGTTGTCAGATCCAGGAGATTTGTGACTGTTAAGTTTGCGCAGAGCGGCTTCTGTTTCAAATTTTAGTATAGGAGGTTCACGTTGCTGGATATTTTCTAAATCCTCGTCGCTCTGCGCATTCTCTTCTTCTGAGGCCACCAGATTCTCACAGTATTGCAGCCATCGTTATTTCAGTTTTTGGGAGTTATTCATGGTTTTTTGGGATGGTCGGTCCTATCTGTATCAGCCAGCGCGGCCGCACAATTAAAAGCTTGTTCCATCTCTGTCCAGAGGTCATTAGCATCCATGGGCTCTGCTCTTTCTTGTGTGATAGTTGTCAAAGCTCCCTCGATCTTGTGTTTGAATGTGGGGTTGTTGCCTATATTCCAAAAGTTGGGTTTAGGTGGTTGTTGTCGATCCTTGCGCAGCTTTAAATAAAGCTCTGCGACCAGTGCGTTATGATCAGTATCACAGTCCAAACCTGGATAGGTTTTTATATCTCTAATCGAGCTTTTCCATCTACTCTTTATTAGTAAATAATCGATTTGATTGCGTGTATGTCCATCTGGTGATCTCCATGTGTACAATCTCCTGACATGGTGCTAAAAGTAGGAGTTAGCGATTGATAGCTGATTCTCTGCACAAAATTCGATTAGCATCTTTCCACGTTCATGTCTTACTCCCGTTCCATACTGCCCTCCGACTGATCTTAGGTGTGAGTCGGCTTTTGTTTCTCCGATGTTGGCACTAAAATCACCTAGAATTATTAAAAGCTCCCTGTTTGGAACCTTTGAGAGTATCTGGGATAGTGATCCATAGAAGTTGTCAATGTCGTCTTGAGGCGATGTAGATGTGGGGGCATACACCTGAATAAGGTTTAGATTTACTGGCTGCGCCTTTATTTTGACGGTGATGATACGGTCGCTGACTGCTTCGTAGCCAAGTACAGTGTCCTTTAAGTGCTTATGTATTATAAAGGCAACCCCGTTGATGGATTGTTAATCATTTCCTGAGGATAGTATGAGGTTGCCGTTCTTCGATACGTAGTGGCCACTATTTTTCCAGTGACTTTCTGATATGCCAAAAATGGCTAAGTTTTCCACGGTCTTTTCGACAATCATCATTTTCCTTGGTTTATTAAGACCTTGAACGTTCCACGTGCAGATTCTATGCATTGACGGCTTCTGGTTGTGTCTTTTTCGAGCAGCATATTTTCTATGGAAAGCCTGGTTACCTACTATCCCATAGCCAGTAGCCAATTTTACATTCGTAGTCCTGGTACTCGAGCGCCGAGTGCCTCTCGGATCACATGGCTTCAACCCAAGAATAACCTCCTTAAATATGAGCATGTTATTAAGAAACACCCTGTATAATGTTATGGATGGCAGAACAATAAGCTATTTTTCCAAAATTATTACACAGTGTGTCGCGGTTTTTATCGCTGCACCCTCGTAGCTCAATTATCAAGAAGTCCATAGGCGTGCGGAAATATTATCGAAAAATAGGCTCTTTTTATCACGAATTTGGTACCCCCTTTTGATTTGAAGCTTCTATTATACTAAATTATACGCTGTAAATATAAACACATCGTCAAACTGTAACCCAGATAAACCCACACCAGATGCGAAACCTCCCACCTAACGCATGAAACAAGAATTCGTTTAAAGCTCCGCCTCCTTGGGATGGCCAGCCATCCCAAGAAATAGTCAGGGCAAGTTCTAGTGTAATTTTAAACGCGAGCCACGCGAGTCTTTTGGTTTAGTTCGAGAGTGATTAGAAAAATAATTAATCTTTATTTTATTTTTGTTAAAAATGCCTGGTTATAAGTGCCTTTATTTGAATTGTTCTACTAGAAGCGGTGGCCAAAAATAATTATTTAAATTACCCCGCGATCCTGAAAGGTAAGTATAAATGTTGTATAATGCACATTCCAGCACACTTATTTTCAAAATTATTGCATATTATAAAATCGAATGAGCACGAAATTCAATTAAATCTGAAAACTAGCAGATACAATGTTATAGTTAAATATTTTTTAAATCCAACTAATGTTATACAGTGTCCGCCAGAATATTGGCCACATATGGGAAATTTCTTTATTATTATGATATCGGAACTTTTGTTTTAACCAATCTATTCTACATGTCTGACAATCTAAAAATGCATTTTAACATTGAAAATGTTTCTGTTTTCCTAGTATAGGGCCTCAAATCGTGAACAAGTGCATGCTACATTTGCCACATTCATGACGTCATACGCGTGAGAGATCGTGTTAGTTTGTTTATTTAAACCTAAATTTGATTATAACGTATCGGAATCGGTTCAAATGACTAAAATAAATTGGAACTATCGGAACAGGTTACAAAAATTGAAGTAAGTTAAAACTAATTAAAACGAATCGAATTTTGGCGACTAACCAAAACTAACCAAAAACATTAAATTTGATTATAACTTGTCGGAACCGGTTCAAATAACTAAAAACCTATCGGAACAGGTTACAAAAATTAAAGTAAGTTAAACTTAACCAAAACGAACCGAATTTTGACAACTAACGAAAACAAACCACAAACATTAAATTTGATTATAACGTATCGGTTCAAGTTACTAAAATAATATGGAATTAACTGAAAGTACCGAAAGTTGATTGAATGACTAACCAAAACTAACCAAAGGTAACTAAAAGCACCAAAACGGGCTTAAACTTATCAGAACACATTACAAATGTTAAGTTAAAACTAATCAAAATTAACCGAATTTTGACGACTAACCAAAACTAACCAAACACTTTAAAATTGCTTATAATGTACCAGAACCGGTTCAAATGACTAAAATATAATAAAACTAACTGAACTTTACCGAAAGTTGATTGAACGACTAACTAACCAAAAGTAACCAAAAGCACCAAAACGGGCTAAAACGCATCGAAATAGATTAAAAATATTGAAGTAAGTTCAAACTAACCCAAATTAACCGAATTTTGGTGACTAACCTAAACTAACCAAAAACATTAAAAATACTTATAACGTACCGGTTTAAATGACTAAAATAAATTGGAACTAACTGAATTTTACCTAAAGTTGATTGAACGACTAACCAAAAGTATGTAAAAGCATCAAATCGAGCTAAAACGTATCGAAATAGGTTTAAAATATTAAAACTAACCCAAATTAACCGAATTTTGGTGACTAACCAAAAATAACCAAAAACACTAAAATTGTTTATAATGTATCGGAACTGGTTAAAATGATTAAAATAAATTAATACCAACTGAAATTAACTGACAGTTGATTCAACGACTAACCAAGACTAGCCAAAGGCACCAGAAAGGGCTAAAACATATCGGAACATATTAAAAATATTAAGGTAAGTTGAAACTAACTTTAATTAACCGAATTTTGGCGACTAACTAAAATTAACCAAAACATTAAA